>JACEEZ010024235.1:5000-35000 GCA_016584305.1 Chionoecetes opilio
GAGAGAGAGAGAGAGAGAGAGAGAGAGATGAGAGAGGGGAGGGGAGAGAGAGAAAAAGAGGAGAGAGAGAGAGAGAGAGAGAGAGAGAGAGATCCAAGCACAGATAAACAGAAGAGGAAAACACACACACACACACCGTAGTGTAGTGATAGCACGCTCGGCTCACAACCGAGAAGTCCCGGGTTCGATCCCCGGGCTGAGCGGAGAGAGATGGGGGGTCTCCTTAAAACCTGAGCCCCTGTCCACCCCGCAGTGAATGGGTACCGGGTGTTAGCCGGGGCTTTGTGACCCGCCTCCCGGGTTGGTGGCTTCGGCCAACACTAAGCACTATATAAGTATGAATGATAAAAATATAGCTATGGAGAGGGGTCCACACGAGTGTAGCTCATGCCCTGTAAAAATATACAACTAGATGAATACAACTAGATGAATACACACACACACACGCACACACACTTACACAAACACACAACACATACACACACACACACAAACACACTTACACAAACACACAACACATACACACACACACACAGCTCACCAACCTGACTGACCACTACGGGGAATGAAAGAGACTTGACAGAAGGTGACTTTGACTGGATGTTCAGCGTGACAGTGGCATTGGAGGGACAGTGGCATTGGAGGGACAGTGGCATTGGAGGGACAGTGGCATTGGAGGGGCAGGTATGGAGGGGGGGAGAGGGGATCACGTGACTTGACAAGGCTAGGCACTGGTTGGTTATTGTTAGTACCGACCGGGCAACAGAGAATGATATGTAAGAGAGAGAGAGAGAGAGAGAGACGGAGAGAGAGAGAGAGAGAGAGAGAGAGAGAGAAGAGAGAGAGAGAGAGAGAGAGAGAAGAGAGAGAGAAGAGAGAGAGAGAGGGGGAGAGAAGAGGGGGAGAGAAGAGAGAGAGAGGAGAGAGGAGAGAGAGAGAGAGAGAGAGAGATTCAATACTTTTATTCACAATTAACATTTGTGAAAAGGACTATTTCAGAATAACAGTCTTATCGCGGTATACAGATTATTAACTGATGATAAAATAAGTACATCAATATGAGTGACAAGGGTAGTTGTAGAGAGAGAGAGAGAGAGAGAGAGAGAGAGAGAGAGAGAGAGAGAGGGGAAAGGGAGAGGAGAGGAGAGGAGGAGAGAGAGAGAAGGAGAGAAAAGAGGAGAGAGAGAGGAGAGAGAGAGAGAGAGAGAGAGAGAGAACCCATCAAGACAGGGTACTCATATTATAGTTCCTGCATCATATAAGTAAACAAGGAGACCCCAAGGCATACTGTTACAAAATGAAACAACACTCATATCCTCCGAAATGATAAACGACACAAGTTATTTTACTGTATTCCATCTACCTTGTCCATCGTTCTCTGTCTACACTTAGCGGATAGATTAAGGCAAAACCATAACTCTGCTAATAGTTTCAAGAACGAAACAAAACGACACGAAGCGATGGTATTGCCTCGAGGCCGAAGACAAACAGCTCACGAAGGTTGTGTAATGAATGAAACAGCTCCTCCTCAGACGCTCATGTAGATTAGTTGAATTAAGTAGGAAAACACGTACCTTCAACCTTCTCGTAAAAGCTTCACTAATGTAACAAGGGACGTCTAAGTATTCTGTTTGATTACCTAGAAATTCTTGTCGTCACTGAGTACTAGACGACACAAAACATATTATTTACCTTCAGTGTTGCGAGTGTGTGTGTGTGTGTGTGTGTGTGTGTGACAGGCCTCCAGCAGCTCTGAATTGTATAGTAATTAAGGTTTTGGGAACCCTCCTGGACCGCTGAGACTGACGCATATATCCTGTACCTGAAATTACTGTCACTCCCATCTCGAGGATCCACACTGATTGAAACTGAATATGAAATGGATAAATGATGTTATTGTTGTACTGATACCATAGGGTAGGTGTGTTGTGTGCATCGTAATCTGCTATAAATATTGATGTGAATTAAACAAAGCAGCAAATTTATCCCTAATTTTTGTGCCACACGCGGGAGCCTCACTCGAGTACTTCTCCTACATCACTGATTAACAAGTTTGTGTGATAACGAAAACAAGCATAACGTAAGGGCAAGAATAATGCTAAAAAAAGAAGAGTTATAAAGATATGAAACTTTCTGTAAGATATTTTTGCAAGTCGTTAAATCGGAAAGTATGTCTGTAATATATTTTAATATTTGTACAGGAAGTGAACCATCTTGATATTTCATTTGAATCTACAAGGAAACTTAATGTAGTATATTTTTTAAAGTCATGAAATTGGGAAGTATTCATAGTGTTTTTATATTATTATTTGTACAGTAAGTGAACAATCTTGATATTTCATTTGAATCCACAAGTGATGCTTTTGTTCTTTCTCGAGAATACGGACACCGAGACAGCCCCTTCACGCCCAGATCTTTCCTTTGCTATATAAAATCGCTTGTTGTTATCCATAAAATTACAAAAAAGTAACTTAATATACCAAATTAGCTAGTAAACAAGCATACTAAACTGGTCATATCTATTTCATGTTGCCTATATTCTCTAAAAATCGTCTAATGGTAGCCAGATTACAATGGAAATTACGCTCTGGGCTTCAATAGGTTAAGTGCCAATGCCGAGGACAAGGTTCGGGGGATGAGTTAGAGGAAGTAGGTCACGTTGTACCCCGCCTAGACACAACCCGACACGATGAACTCAAACACTGAACGGGATGATCGGCCAAAAACAGGAAGCGTATTCCTGCGATTAGTTAATCTATTCCTTACAAAAAGAAATCTACTTGTTTATGAGTGAGTGAGTATACAGGTGAGTTACTCCTCCACCGAGCCATATGACCTTTGTGCTATATGACCTCTGATGTCTGGCACATTTCCCCCTTTTTTTTGGCATTAAATCAATCAATCCTCCACCAAGGCATTGATGGAGGATGAGGGAAGGGGTCAGGAGGATACCAGGAGTCAGTCTGTCAAGCAAGTCCCGCGGCGCCTCCTCCTCCGATGCCTTTCCTCCACCCCGTTAATTCCCTTTTTTTCATACCTTACGATTTGATGTCGATTAGTGTTATATTTTGAACTTCTTTTTCTCGGGCCCCCCAAAGCCCGAGCTCCTTCCATTACGGGTGGAGCAAATCTTAAACAACAACAACAACATCCCCCTCAACCTTCACAGAGTCCGCCCAAGGTGACAAGGTCGTGTCGTCAACATTCCCTCTGAGGCAAATTCTCGCGTTGCATCGTAAACCTCACAGATAAGCCAGCTCGTTAGGGGTAGATCGCGTGAGAAAAATAATTTGTCGGTAATATTTACTAGGAGAAAAAAGATGTTTACCTTCACTGGCAAGTCCGCATATTCGACGCCTTGGTTTTTCAGGCTCGACCGTCATTCCCAGGAAGCTAATTGGAAGGGAGGGAGGCGGTGGTGGTGGTGCTGATGTAGTGTTGTAAACATCGCACGGGCGTGTCATATACCACCACACCGCCACACGTCATGCCACCACACCGCTACATACCATGCCACCACACCGCTACATACCATGCCACCACACCGCTACATACCATGCCACCACACCACAACATGTCACACCATCACATGCCATGCCACCCCACAGCTACATACCATGCCACCACACCACAACATGTCACACCATCACATGCCATGCCACCCCACAGCCACACCTTCACGTGTTACACCACAACAAAGTATAACGCCACAAAGCTGCGTGTCACAGCCCAAAGCAACAACACGATAACCACATAACCATGTCTCATAAAACGCACTAAATCACAGAGGGTAGTAGGTAGTAGTAGTAGTAGTAATAGTAGTAGTAGTAGTAGTAGTAGCATAGTAGTAGTAGTAGTAGTAGTAGTAGTAGTAGTAGTAGAAGTAGAGGTAGTGGAGATTCACCAAGCACAAGCTCTAAAACCAGCCAGCAGCCAAGGTTTTAAGATGAAAAATACTCCCGCCTAATATATGCTCGTATATTTCCTTCGCTGCCTGGGTGGGATCTCGGGTCAAGCCTTAGCGAGGATCTTACATACACTGCGGGAAAATTATGGTTCCCAGAATCCCGAGAGAGAGAGAGAGAGAGAGAGAGAGAGAGAGAGAGAGAGAGAGAGAGAGAGAGAGAGAGAGAGAGAGAGAGAGAGAGGAGGAGAGAGAGAGAGAAGAGAGAGAGGAGAGAGAAGGAGGACGAGAGGAAGAGAGAGAGAGAAGAGAAGAGAGAGGAGAGAGAGAGAAGAGAGAGAGAGAGAGGAGAGGAGAGAGAGAGGAGGGGAGAGAGAGGAGAGAGAGAGAGAGAAAAGGGAGAGAGAGAGAGAGAGAGAGAGAGGGGAGAGAGAGAGAGAGAGAGAAGAGGAGAGAGAGAGGAGAGAGAGAGAGAGAGAGAGAGAGAGAGAAGAGAGAGAGGGAGAGAGAGAGAGAGAGAGAGAGAGAGAGAGAGGGGTGTATGTGTGTGTGTGTGTGTGTGTGTGTGGTGTGTGTGTGTGTGTGTGTGTGTGTGTGCATCAGAGGAACAGCTTAGAAGGCAAGGCGATGACGCACGACAGTTTTTTTTATATCAGTGTGTGTTGAAGAGATGGAGAGAGATTTTCCTATAAATACATACATATATATATAAAGCAGCCTCCTCTCTATAAAACTCAACCTTTCATTAAACACAGAACCGAAGGACTCTATCATCTGACACTATCATCTGAGGCTTAAAACGACGCTCATTTATTTCATTCCCGTCTGAGTGTTTACTCAATTATTCCATCACTCACTGGACACACAATACACCGCGTTGTCCTCCCGATCACATAAACATTCCCTAGACATCTCGTAACTCATATTTTTTCTCACTTAAGCCACACAGGGAATCGGGTTTTTAAATTGAAAGCATTCGAACTCCACTTCTCTTTGGTCCGGCTGATCGGCACCCACCACCACTAACCGCTTCACTGGCCGCGATATTCGTCAGTGTCTAGACCAGAGGGTGGCGCGGGAGGCCCTGGGAGGTGCTGAGCTGGCGGTGGGAAGTGTTTCGCAGTTTTCCTGGTGTTAATATTTCATCCCGACGACTTCATAACACGAGAGCCGCCAGCAGCAGTTGCAGGCAGGCGGTGATCAGTCTTGTTCTTATGTTAGGTTGTACTCAGGCCAAAAACTCATGCTAGGACCTACTACATGGGCTGCTTTTCACACGTTGTTGATTGTAGTCCTACGGTTGCTCTTCTAGCTCAGCGTAAGAGGGGAGGTTGCTCTTCTAGCTCAGTGTATAGGGGGAATAAGTGAAAATGCCGAGAAATCAATACAGGTGACGGTTGCGTTCGATATTTATTAAAGCTAGATGGATTTTTATACCCAATGGCCATGTTTCCTCTTTTTTTCTCAATACTCTCGTCCTAGTCTTTCTTGTTTACACTTTCTCATTTTTCGAAATTTAACGTACCCACGGGAGGAAAATAATGAGATTGGTTAAGATATTGCCATGTCATCCTACTGTCCTCGACTCAACTATGATACACATTGCCTTTAATCCCTTCACGCCCAGATCTTTTCTTTGCTTTATAAAAAATAGTATGTAGTTAGCCATAAAATTACGAAAAGTAAATGAATATACCAAATTAGTTAGTCGACAAGGATACTAAACAGGTCATATCTATAAAATATTGCTTATAGTCACTTAAAATCGTCTAATGGTACTCAAATAACAATGAGAATTACGTTCTGGGCCTCAAGGGGTTAATCATGTTTTTTTACCTTCCTCTTGCTCCTCTTCCTCTTTCAGCTACGATTAATTTCTCAGTTGACAAATTAGCATCCCTATCAGATTTGAATAAGTTAATACGTGTTAAAAAATACTGCGATTTCGCATTTATACCTAATTATTAAAGTTTATTGCATATCACCCATTAATGCAGCTAGCCTTCCTTAACCCCTTGAGTCCCACAACGTAATTTCCATTGTAATTTGGATACCATTAGACAATTTTAATGAATATATGCAATATTTTAATAGATAGGACTTGCTTAGTATCCTTGTCGACTAACTAATTTGGTTTATTTAGTTATTTATCGTAATTTTATCGCTAACTACAGACGAATTTATATAGCAAAGGAAAGATCTGGGCGTGAAGGGGTTAATATTGCATGTAGTATAAATGCATAAGAACATAATGAAGCTACAAAAGGCGATTAAACCTACACGTGCACATGGTATTTCCTGTAATACACATACATGACCTACATCCACCTTGCATCCCTGTCCATTAATTTGTCTAGTCTTCTTTGAAAACTTCTTATACTCTACTTACTATGCATCTATTACTACTATTACTATTACTATCTATTACTATTACTACTATGCATCTTACACAGGCGAGGGAAATACACTACCTGTGGAACAATTCATATATAAAAAGTATTACGTATTATTACATTATAGACAGAAATGTAAGCATAATTTTAACCCACTTTTATATTATAGACAGAAATGTAAGCATAATTTTAACCCACTTTTATATTATAGCAAAGACTACTCTATACGGTATAGAGTAGTCTTTGATTATAGACATAAATTTAAGGATAATATTAACCCCTTGAGGCCCAGAACGTAATTTTCATTGTAATATAACCACCATTAGACGATTTTAATGTATATAAGCAAAGTTTTATAGCTATGACCTATTTAGTATCCTTGTCCACTAGTTCATTTTGCATATTCAGCTGCTTTTCGTAATTTTATGGCTACCAACAGACGATTATATATAGCAAAGGAAAGATCCGGGAGTGAACAGGTTAACCTACTTTTCCTCACTTATGTATCAGTATTCATTCTGTCCACCACATTTCCTCACCCTCAACCTAGCTACTCGACTTACTCTTTGTGAAATCCGTCCTTCAGCCCTCCCTTCCTCCCTCCTCTCCCTCCCTTCCCTTCCCTGCCTTCCCTTCCTTTCCTCCTTCCTCCCTCCCTCCCTTCCCTTCCCTCCCCTCCCTTCCCTTCTTTTCCCTTCCCTTCCCTTCCCTTCCCTTCTCTCCCTTCCCTCCCTTACCTTCCCTCTTTGCATGCACGTCACACACTGCCTCAAAAAATCTCACTCCCTCTCCTTCTTTCATTCCTCCTCCACCTCCCCCTCCTTCCTTGCGTCCTCCTTGTCCTCTCCTCGGTCTTTCTCTCCCTTTCGTAGACCCTCGGTAATTCCAAACAGACAGGGAGAGAGAGAGAGAGAGAGAGAGAGAGAGAGAGAGAGAGAGAGAGAGAGAGAGGGGAGAGAGAGAGAGAGAGAGAGAGAGAGAGAGGAAAAGAGAGAGAGAAAAGAGAGAGAGAGGGAAAAGAGAGAGGAGAGAGAGAATGAAGAGAGAGAGAGAGAGAGAGGAGAGAGAGAGAGAGAGAGGAGAGAGAGAAGAGAGAGAGAGAGAGAGAGAGAGAGAAAAGAGAGGAGAGAGAGAATATATTACGTCAAAGCCTAATATGATTTCCATCTTTATATAAGGAAAATACTGAATGAACTTCTGACCTTTTCTTGAACTTACTTGATTAAACTTCTTTTTCTCATTCTTAGAGGGAACAAAGTTGGAAAGTGGAGGAAAAAAGGCTGAAAAAGGGAAAAAAGAACCTACGTAAGAGGAGGAGGATTACATAGGATTACATAGGAATAACGGGACACCAGGAGACCTATTGGTCCATGACGAGGGTATCTGCGAACTACATACAAATAACTATCAACTACTTGAAAAGAAAACAGTTGGAAAAGGATACCATGTCCTTAAAAGAAGATAGGAACACGGAAGTTCAAAAGTGCAGAAAAATAGGTATGAAATATACTAAACTACAACTACCACTACCACTACAACTAATCGACCCGGGGGGACTAAATATGAATTCGCAGGGCACTATAAATACCCATTTACTTTCCCAGTGCGCGTCAAGTCTGTTTTTAAATGTAGTTATTGTGCTGGCTTCGACAACTTTGCTGGTAACTTGTCCATCGATCAACGACTCTCACATTGAAATACTTTTTTACGGAGATCAGTGAGCAACGTTGACCGTTTAGTTTTAAACCATTATTTCTTGTTGTCACTCGAGTTGAAAGCTCGAATAGGTTCTTTTGATTAATGACATCAAATCCTTTAGGATCTTAAAGGTTCTATCAAGTCCCCACGGATTCACGACCCTTTTAAGGAAAACATATTAAGTTTCCTCAGTCTCTCTTCATAAGATAAATTTCGCAGAGATGGAATTTGTTAGGTTGCTCTTCTTTGCACTGATTCCAATTTGGCTTGGTCTTTTACGAAACAGGGCGACCGGGAATTGGACGGCATATTCCAAGTGTGGCCTAAACCAAGGACGTGTATAATTGTGTCATTACTTTCGGAGTTTTGTGTTCAAAATTGCGTTTAATAAAGCCCAAACATCATATTCGCCTTTTTACTGGCAGCTAGGCAATGCGGACTGGTTTAAGACATTACTGATGATGACACCTAAAATCCTTTTCTTGCTGTACTTCAGTTAACGATTTATTTTGCATTTGATAGTTTATATTTGAGGTTATCGTTGCCTATAGCATTAATTTACATTTATCGGAATTGAATTTTAATAGCCATTTATCACTCCAGTCGTAGTTTGTCGAGGTCACTTTGTATGAGTTCGCAGTTTCTCTAGTATATGCTTTCCCGCCTAATTTGGTGTCGTCTGCAAATTTCGATATTTTAGATACAAGTCCGCAGTCCGATCGTTGATATATATCAGAAAAAGAGTGGGACCCAAGAACCGAGCCCTGGGGCCCACCCGGCACTAGTAAATCTAACCAATCAGATGTTTCACCTTTTATTACTACCCGTTGTTTACGTTTTGAAAACCCAATCGCCAATCCATAAAACATAGTTGCTCTCCCAAGCCATGTCCCCTTAGCTTGGTCAAAAGTCGCTTATGGGGAACTGTATCGAAGGCTTTCTGAAAATCAAGGTATATTACATCCGAGGGAATTTTAGGTCCCAGTTGAATAAAGACATTAAAAAATCCAGTAGGTTGTTAAGCAGGATCTCTTATTTCGAAACCATGCTGCGAGTTTAATATTGAGTTATTTTCATCGAGAAAAAAACACTATTTTATCCCGCAATATTTTCCAAATAGTTTAACAATCACAGACGTTAGACTAATTGGGCGATAATTACTTGCGAGGCTCTTACTCCCTTTCTTGAATATCGGTGGTAACATTAGCTAATTTCCACATACTAGGAACATTTTGTCCATTAGCAAATTTATTGAGGATAATCTTTAGTGGAAGCGAAAGTTGACTGTGACATTCGCGAAGTAATCGCGGCGAAATTTTGTCCACCCCACGGATTTTTGCTGGGTCAAGTTTCTGCAAATACTTTGATACTTCGTTACTGTTTTCTTCCATTTCCAATCTATCACTTTCGAGTCCCGCATACATGTTTACGGTTCTGGTAATGGAGCTTCGTTTTCTTAATAAATACTGCATTAAAGTAAGCATTGAGTACGACGCCATGCTCTTATTATCAATTACCAAGATGTTATTTTATCTTTCAGTGGCCCAATACTAGTTTTGGGCGTTTTTCTTACTTCGAAAAGTATTGAAAGAACCTTTTTGGGTTTGATTTGGATTCCCTTTGCAATTTTTCTTCATACTCGCGATTTTTCCTCTTTCATACTCCTCGCGAGGAGGAGGAGGAGGATTACATAGGATTACATAGGAGTAACAGACACCAGGAGACCTATTGGTCCATAGCGAGGGATCTGCTGAACTACATACTACTAACTATCAACTACTTGTAAGAAAACAGTTGGAAAATGATACCTTGTCCCTAAAGAGGATTTGGGAACATGGAAGTTTCATAGTGCAGAATGATAGGATATGAAAAATAAACTACAACTACCACTACCACTACAACTAATCGATACGGGGGACTAGATACGAATTCGCACTATCAATACCATTTACTTTACAGGCGCGTCAAGTCTGTTTTTGAATGTAGTTATTGTGTTGGCTCCCACAACATTTGCTGGTAACTTGTTCCATCGATCAACGACTCTAACATTGAAAAAAATTTTACGGAGATCGGTGATGCAACGTTGACGTTTAGTTTTAAAAACCCTTATTTTTGTTGTCACTTTAGTGAAAGCTCGAATAGGTTCTCTTTATTAATGACATCAAACTTTTAGGATCTTAAAGGTTTCTATCAAGTCCCACGGATTCTACGATCCTTTAAGGAAAACATATTAAGTTTCCGCACTCTCTCTAAAAAGATGAATTTCGCAGAGATGGAATTTGTTTGGTTGCTCTTCTTTGCACTGATTCCAATTTGGCTTTATCTTTTACGAAACAGGGCGGGCCAGAATTGAACGGCATATTCCAAGTGCGGCCTAACCAAGGACGTGTATAATTGTGTCATTACTTTCGGAGTTTTATGTTTAAAGTTACGTTTAATAAAGCCCAAAAATCATATTTGCCTTTTTTCTGGCAGCTAGGCAAGCGAACTGGTTTCAGATCATTACTGATGATGGGCAAACCCAGATCCTTTTCTGCTGTACTTCAGTTAACGATTTATTTTGCATTTGATAGTTATATTTTAAGTTATCGTTGCCTATATGCATTTCTTTACATTTATCGGAATTGAATTTTTAAAAAGCCATTTATCACTCCAATCTGATAGTTTGTCGAGATCACTTTGTATGAGTTCGCCAGTTTTCTCTAGTATATGCTTTACCGCCCCATTGGTGTCATCTGCAAATTTTTATATTTTAGATACAAGTCCGCAGTCCAGATCGTTGATATATATCAGAAAAAGAGTAGGACCCAAGACCGAGCCCTGAGGCACCCCACTAGGACATCTAACCAATCAGATGCCCACCATTTATTACTACCCGTTGTTTTCGATTTGAAAAACCAATCGCCAATCATGAACATAATTGCTCTCCTATGCCATGTGCCCTTAGCTTTGGTCAACAGTCGCTTTTGTGGAACTGTATCGAAGGCTTTCGAAAATCAAGGTATATTACATCCCAGGGAATTTTAGCGTCCCCGTTTGAATAAATGACATTTTAAAAAAAACCAGTAGGTTTGTTAAGCAGGATCTCTTATTTCGAAATCCATGCTGGGAGTTTAGTATAGAGTTATTTTCATCGAGAAAAGGGCACATTTATCCCGCAATATTTCTCAAATAGTTAACAATCACGGACGTTAGAACTAATTGGCGATAATTACTGCGAAAATCTTACTCCCTTTTTTGAATATCGGTGTAATATTAGCTAATTTCCACATACTAGGAACATTTTTTCACTTAGCGATTATTGAAAATAATCTTTAATGGGAGCGAAAGTTGACTGTGACATTCGCGAAGTAATCGCGGCGAAATTTTGTTTCCACCCCACGGATTATGCTGGGTCAAGTTTCTTTCAAATACTTTGAAAAAAATTTGTTCTACTGTTATCTCTCCTATTTCCAATCTATCCCTTTCGAGTCCCGCCCTACATGTTTACTGGTTCCTGGTAATTGGGGAGGAGGAGGAAGGAGGAGGAGGAGGAGGAGGGGGAGGAAAAAGGAGGAAGAGGAGGAGGAGGAGGAGGAGGAGGAGGAGGAGGAGAGGAGGGGGCAAGAGTAAGAGGGGACTTTAGCAGGCTGTAAAATATATAGTTCTTCATTATTTTTGCAACCCCACACACACACACAAAACAACACACCCCACACAAACACAACACACAACACACACAACACACACACACACACACACACACACCCCACACACACACACACACACCACACACACACAACACCACACACACACACACACACACACACACACACACCACACCACAAAACACAAACCCCACACACACACACAAACACACACACACACACACACACACACACACAACACACACACACACACACACCACACACACACACACACACACACACACACAAATATAACAATCATCAGTATCCTCTACTGAAAAATTTAAGCAGGAAAAGCGTAGATTTAGAAAGGAAATAGGGAAAAACTGGTTCACAAATAGGGTGGTGAATGAATGGAATGGACTCAGTTTGACAGGTAGTTTGGGCGGAGTCATTAGGGAGCTTTAAAGAGGGGCTGGATAGGTTCATGGATGGGGATGAAAGGTGGATGTAGGTAGTGTTTGGTGATAGGAACTACCACGTGTAGGCCTCGCGGCCTCTTTTAGCTTCCTTATTTTCTTATGTTCTTATGTTTGCCTTTCCTTATAGTACATTAATTAAAGAAAATAAGAGAAGATGTATTGAAGACAGAATTATACAGTGGCAATGTAAAGGAAAGAGAGAGGGAGAGACACGAAGAAAAATAATATGAAGAATGAGAGAGAGAGAGAGAGAGAGAGAGAGAGAGAGAGAGAGAGAGAGAGAGAGAGAGAGAGAGAGAGAGAGAGAGAGAGAGAGAGAGAGAGAGAGAGAGAGAGGAAGGGGAGAGAGAGAGAGAGAGAGAGAGAGGAGAGAGAGAGAGAGAGAGAGAGAGAGAGAGAGAGAGGGCCCGGGGAGGGGAGAGAGAGAGAGAGAGAGAGAGAAAGAGAGAGAGAGAGAGAGAGTTTTTTTCAAATTCATTTATTTTCCACAGGGTAGTGGTTATTACATCAGAATACGTATAATAATTGGTAGACTTGTCTACATGTCAAGCTTATTTTACATGCTAAAATATAGGCAAAAAATATGAGTGAGTAAGTCACTATAGCTGACCATACGAGTGTACAACATATATATTGGCACCAAATTCCAGGTACAGCATTGTCAATAATCTAGTAAGAGTAAAATAAATAAAATGCCAGTCAAACAGGCAGAATTCTAGTAAAACATAAGATTACAATAAAAAGAAATATGTAAAATTTGCTAAACATTATAGTAAGACAAGCAGAATTCTAGTAAAACATAAAATTACAAAAAAAAGTAAAATCTAAAATCTGCTAAAAAATTCAGTAAGACAAGTAAAATTGCAGTAAAACCTAGAATTACAATAAAAGATAATATGTAGAATCTGCTAAAAACTACTCTACTAAAAATCATTTTGGTCTTGCAAAATATAGTTGACTAGTCTAGATTTAAATACAGAAAGTGTATTTGCCTGCGTGACGTTGGCTGGTAGGGAGTTCCATTTTTTTGGTCCATTTACTGTAAAAATTTTAGCACCGGTGATTGTCTTAACTCTAGGAATAACAAGGTTACTTTGTTGTCTCGTCATGCTACTTGTTGTGCTGTGGACTGTTGGGAATAAGTGAAGCCAGTCGGGATACATGCCGTTCAGAGATTTATACATGGCAATGTTAACATAAAAAGCAATTTTTTGTTTAATTCTGAGCCATCCTAGTTCTTTGAAGGCAGGGGAGATATGGTCATATTTTCTTATACCACCTATCGAAACTCTGGCAGCAAAATGTTGTAGTTTTTGTACTTTCTGTAAAAGAGTAGTGTTGGTGGTACCCCAAATGCGTATGCAGTAGTTGATAAGACTCAATACAAGTGACTGGACAACAATTTTCCTGCTAGATTTATGAATTTTTTTACTTATGCGGCATATATACATTAACATCCCAATGACCTTTTTATTTAACTCGTTAATATGCGTGTCAAATAATAAATAGCGATCCATGTATAAACCTAAATTTAGAGAGAGAGAGAGAGAGAGAGAGAGAGAGAGAGAGAGAGAGAGAGAGAAGAGAGAGAGAGAGAGAGAGAGAGGAGAGAGAGAGAGAGAAGAGAGAGAGAGAGAGAGAGAGAGAGAGGAGAGAGAGAGAGAGAGAGAGAGGGAGAGAGAGAGAGAGAGAGAGAGAGAAAAGCAATACAGTGGTAAAGGGGTTCCACATTTACTGTAATGGCCTTTTCGGCTTTGCCCATTACTGCTTGGCAGATGCGGCGAGAAAGGTGTTGCAGAGCCTGTAAAACTGTAGGCAGGTGGCAGGAAAAACGCAAATGAAAAACACAAACATGACCAAAATAAAACAACCTTTCATTAGTAAGTAGCGAAGGTTAAGTTACATAATTTCAACGCGGATGAGGAAAATTAACAATATCTCTCTCTCTCTCCCTTTTCTCTCTTTTCTCTCTCTCTCTCTCTCTCTCTCTCTCTCTCTTCTCTCTCTCTCTCTCTCTCTCTCTCTCTCTCTCTCTCTCTCTCTCTCAACCAATAAACCAGTGATGCTTTGGAAGATAGGTATAACGAGGGAGAGCGGGTCTTCAGTGTTGCATAATTCGACTTTTATTTTTACGAGATTCGGCGTGATTGGTTGGTGGCCAAAACCGTTTCTATATGTATGTGTGTGTGTGGTGTGTGGTGTGTGTGTGTGTGTGTGTGGTGTGTGTGTGTGTGTGTGTGTGTGTGTGTGTGTGTGTGTGTGTGCGTGTGTGTGTGTGGTGTGTGTGTGTGTGTGTGTGGTGTTGTGTATTCTGGGTGCGTTGTGTGTGTGTGTGTGTGTGTGTGTTATATTCTGGGTTGCGTTGTGTGTGTGTTATATTATAGATGCAATGTGTGGGGGTGTGTGTTGTGTGTGTGTGTGTGTGTGTGTGTGTGTGTGTGTGTGTGTGTGTGTGTATGTGTGTGTGTGCATGTGTGTGTGTGTGTGTGTGTGTGCGTTGTTGTGTGTGGTGTGTGTGTGTGTGTGTGTGTGTGTGTGTTGTATTCTGGGTGCGTTGTGTGGTGTGTGTGTGTGTGTTATATTCTGGGTGCGTTGTGTGTGTTTTATATTATAGATGCAATGTGTGTGTGGTGTGTGTTTTGTGTGTGTGGGGTGTGTGTGTGTGTGTTGTGGTGTGTGTGTGTATGTGTGTGTGGGGGCACTGTGTGTGTGTGTGTGTGTGTGTGTGTGTGTGTGTGTGTGTGTGGGGTGTGTGTGTTGTGTGTGTGTGTGTGTGTGTGTGTGTGTGTGTTGTGTGTGTGTGGTGTGTGTGTGTGTGTGTGTGTTGTGTGTGTGTGTGTGTGTGTGTGTGTGTGTGTGTATATGTGTGTGTGTGAGTGGGCTATTGTCTATTAACTCTATTCATTGACTTGAATGCAGCGAACTATTGTGTTGCATAATGGAGTGGGTATCAGGGGGGTTTTCAAACTACCGTAATGTATCCTATATGCCGCCAGTACAAACCTCTATCTCTCTCTCTATCCTTTCCTAAATTCCTATCCACTATAGTATCTGACGAAGGAATACAAAAACAAAAAAGGAGCAACTGGTGACACGACAAGTCTAACTAAGAAGCCTCGCCCTATCCTTTCCTATCCCCTATGCCTGCCAAAGGAACACAAACCTCTCCCTATCCTTTCCTAAATTCCTACCCACTATAGTATCTGACGAAGGAACACAAACCTCTCTCTATCCTCTCCTATCCCCTATACCTGCCGAAGGAACACAAACCAATGACCTACACTCACCTTTGCCTCGTCGTCCGTTGCATGCTGCCCCCCGCGGCGAGTTCCTGAAAATAACAGACAGAAAGGCAATTGATAACGATTATTAATGGTGCGAACGTGTTACGAGTAGAAATATAGAAAAATATCGACGTACGTATACTAGAAAATTGGGAACTATCGCCAACGCACTTACACCACCCCGACCCTTGTGCATTTTGGACCGAACATTCATTTAGGACACGCCCCATGCACTCTATTTTTTTTTCTCTCTACTATTTATACATTCACGAATACTAGTCTGTTCCTGCCCGGACTTTCCCAATGTCAATGATAAACAAATACACAAATAATTCCCTGTCAGCCACGGTAAAGCCACTAAGTCACTGTGTCAAATGGGGAAACAGTGACACAGTTTACGCCATTGTGTATTAAAAAAGCAAAAGGGAAATGTTAGTCACGTTAAATCACATAAAATCATAACCAAACTCACCATCAGTCTCTAAAAACATGACGTGCCTTAATTTATATATTATTCTATGCCCTTCGACTGTCCTATTGAGTGTAAATAACGTCGGAAAAACAAATTCGCTCTAGGACATTATGTGTGATGGTGAACCTCATGACGTTACGCCCCTCTGCTTCCCCTCACAACGCCGCAAGGGCGAAATAAACCATCCAACATATTAAAGGCAGAGAGACCGAGCGTGTATATTCATCATGTGGAATCATTCATTGGATTTGGTGCTGCGTGCGTGTTAGGGCGGCCTCGGGGATGTGGTGGTGGTGATGGTGGTGGTGGTGGTGGTGTTGATGGTGGTGGTGGTGGTGGTGGTGGTGGTGCATGGGAGGACGTGGTACTAGTGGTGGTGGTGGTGCATGGGAGGACGTGGTAGTAGTGGTGGTGGTGCATGGGAGGACGTGGTAGTAGTGGTGGTGGTGGTGCATGGGAGGACGTGGTAGTAGTGGTGTGTGGTGCATGGGAGGACGTGGTAGTAGTGGTGGTGGTGGTGCATGGGAGGACGTGGTACTAGTGGTGGTGGTGGTGCATGGGAGGACGTGGTAGTGGTGGTGGTGGTGCATGGGAGGACGTGGTAGTAGTGGTGGTGGTGCATGGGAGGACGTGGTAGTAGTGGTGGTGGTGGTGCATGGGAGGACGTGGTAGTAGTGGTGTGGTGGTGGTGCATGGGAGGACGTGGTAGTAGTGGTGGTGGTGGTGCATGGGAGGACGTGTAGTAGTGGTGGTGGTGGTGGTGGTGCATGGGGGACGTGGTAGTAGTGGTGGTGGTGGTGCATGGGAGGACGTGGGTTGGTGTTGTGGTGTTTTGTTGGTGTGGTGGTGCATGGGAGGACGTGGTACTAGTGGTGGTGGTGGTGCATGGAGGACGTGGTAGTAGTGGTGGTGGTGGTGCATGGGAGGACGTGGTAGTAGTGTGTGGTGGTGGTGCATGGGAGGACGTGGTAGTAGTGGTGGTGGTGTGCATGGGAGGACGTGGTACTAGTGGTGGTGGTGGTGCATGGGAGGACGTGGTACTAGTGGTGGTGGTGGTGCATGGGAGGACGTGTAGTAGTGGTGGTGGTGGTGCATGGGAGGACGTGGTAGTAGTGGTGGTGGTGGTGCATGGGAGGACGTGGTAGTAGTGGTGGTGGTGGTGCATGGGAGGAACGTGGTAGTAGTGGTGGTGGTGGTGCATGGGAGGACGTGGTAGTATGGTGGTGGTTGATGGGAGGACGTGGTAGTAGTGGTGGTGGTGGTGCATGGGAGGACGTGGTAGTAGTGGTGGTGTGGTGTCATGGGAGGACGTGGTATTAGTGGTGGTGTGTGCATGGGAGGCCGTGGTAGTAGTGGTGGTGGTGGTAGTGCATGGGAGGTACCGTGGTAGTAGTGGTGGTGGTGGTACATGGGAGACGTGGTGTACTGGTGTTGGGTGGTGTGTGTTGGTGGTGGTGGTGGTGGTGGGTGGTGGGTGGTGCATGGAGGACGTGGTAGTAGTGGTGGTGGTGGTAGCATGGGAGGACGTGGTGTTGGTGTGTGGTGTTGGTGGTGTGGTGGTGGGGGTGGTGGTGTGCATGGAGGACGTGGTAGTAGTGGTGGTGGTGGTACATGGGAGGACGTGTGTTGGTGTTGGTGTTGGTGTTGGTGGTGGTGGTGGTGGTGGTGGTGGTGCATGGGAGGACGTAGTACTAGTGGTGGTGGTGGTGCATGGGAGGACGTGGTACTAGTGGTGGTGGTGGTGCATGGGAGGACGTGGTAGTAGTGGTGGTGGTGGTGCATGGGAGGACGTGGTACTAGTGGTGGTGGTGGTGCATGGGAGGACGTGGTAGTGGTGGTGGTGGTGGTGCATGGGAGGACGTGGTGTTGGTGTTGGTGTTGGTGGTGGTGGTGGTGGTGCATGGGAGGGAGGGGAGGAGGCAAGGATGGGGATGCAGGGGATAGGCGAGAGTTAGGCGGCTTAGATACACGGTAGAAATGCATAGTCCTCATTTATGTTGATTTGATACACGCCACATGATTCTTTATATTCTTTTGCATGTTGGTGTCCATGTGTCAAGGTCGCAAAAGAGGAAGAAATATAGGTAGATAGATGACTATATAGATAAATATATAGATATATTCCCGTTAAATGCCGCACTAAAAGTAAACAAAAAGTAATAATTGTTAGTTTTTCTAAAGTTTAAAATAGTTTAAAATAAATAGTAACAGTAAAAGTAATAAAATAGTAAAATAGTAAAAATGGTTAGATTTTTTTTTGAGTAAAAAGCAATTTCATTTCTGAGGTGATCATATTACTGGTAGTCATTACTATTCCATGTTTTTTGTACTTCAGATTATTTGCTAAACTCGTTAATGTTTTGTTTCCATGCATGTCTTTCTTAGGAGATGACACGAATAAAGTCCTCAAAAAGGCATTATTTTTTTTTTTTTTTCCACAATTCTAATTTTTTTGATAACTTGTCCAACTTCATGAAACGACCAAACTCCTTAAAAGACATCTATTATTGCATTTTTAAGTATAGTTTCATTTTGTATCACTACCTCACGCATTCCTGTTCTCATCACTTCGCGCCTTTCCGTCAATAGTACTTTTCTAATCATACGTCTTGAAGCACCAATATGCGATCCAATAAAGCAGCAAGACCAATGAAGTAGCCGCCCTATAAGTATTAGAAGCACAATTTTTTATAGTGCTGCGTACCTTCCGTCTACGTAATCACATCTAAACACTAAACACCCAGCTACAGATCTAAATTGGCCTACCCCCCTTTTTATATTATTTTTCTGTCTTCTTTATAGGGACTGGCAACTAAGTGGGCTTTTTATTACTTCATTTTTTTTGCCCTTGACCAGACCTTAGTGATATAAAAAAAAAAAAAAATCTGACTCTTGAAGATCACGTTTCTCTCTCGCACTGAAGCCAAAACCGCCTACCGTGCGCTTAATACCTTTGCGTGTGTAGCTATTTTTTTTATCCAGGAGTTTTTCATCGCGAAGCACAACTATTTTACAGTTATTCCGCGGGTCATGGCTTACGTCCGTCCATTGGTCACTTGGTATTGTTATTTTTTTGCCCGGAGATCCCCTTTAACTTCATTCATTAGAGTCGTGGACTATGTGGGAGAGCTCCATCTATCCACTCATTCCACTGGCCTTGCCTCGCTCCCTGCTGACCCGCCCCTCCGGCTCCAACAACGCGTGTGTATGTAAGGCTGGGAGGGGAAGGGAGGGCAGGGCAAAGGGTGAGGATGGATATATCACAGAGACTAATGGACGCAGGTTAATGGCTCTTTTGGTATAAATGTAAACTCTACACGATTCATTTTTCATTGTGGCAGTTTCTATACATTATTTTGGCGTATTTTTTTTACCTCCCTTTATTTATTTTTTCTCCACAAGTAATCAATATTCGAAACATGTTGAAAAATATGAATATTTATCTCGATCAAGAATATAGTTCACATAACACAATCATGTCCTCTTCTTCTTGTCTCTACCTCTATCTCTCTCCCGTCCTCCCTTTTCCCCTTCCTCTCCCCTCTTCCCTCTTCTCCCCTTCCCTCTTCTCCCCCTCGCCCTTCACTCTTCTCCCCCTCCCCCTCATTCCCCTACCCCTGATAAAGCAACCCTCCATGAAAGTTCAGACAAGGGACAGAGAACAGCACACAGGGGAACACGGTGAACTACTTCTTTTTTTAATCTTTTTTTTTTGCCTCGAGTTCGTTTAGTTCCCCATCATGTCCGCCGCCAAACAGGAAGGGATCGACGAAAACGGAAACATGAGTTGAGGGAGGAAAACAAAAGTGAGGAACGGGTTCACTGTACGATTAGTTTATACTCTCTCTCTCTCTCTCTCTCTCTCTCTCTCTCTCTCTCTCTCTCTCTCTCTCTCTCTCTCTCTTTCCTCTCTTCTCTCAGTTTGAATCAGGTCCTGGCAGTACATTTAAGCAAGTTAGCCCTCTGTGAGGATAATTTGGGTTAAACAACGATCAGATTATACTCTTTCCCTCTCTCTCTTTTTTCTCTCTCTCACCATTGCCCCATCGTTTGTTTTGAATTAGATCCTGGCAGTAAATTTAGGCAAGTTGGCCCTTTGTGAGAATAATTAGGGTTAAACAATAGGTATGATGTATTCTTATCAAGAGAGAAAGTAATATTCTATGGAAAGTTTGGGAGAGAGGGAATGGGGATAGGTTAGGTTAGGTTAGGTTAGGTTAGGTTAGGTTAGGTTAGGTATTAAGTTAAGTTAGGTTAGGGATGGGGGGATAGGACACTAGAGACAAGAGACAAGTGTTCCTCTCTTACTCCCCATCCTCTCATCGCTATCTATCCTCCCAGAAAATACTTGGGACGTGAAAGCAACGTGTCACGACAAGGTAGACAAGGTCGGTTTATTTATTTTATTTTTTTACATCACAAAGGACTGGCTGGACAAGGGCAAAAAAATAAAAGTAACAAAAAGTCCGCTTAGTTGCCAGTCCCTATAAAGGAGACATTAAGAGAATATAAAAAGGATAAGTTAAGATAAGATACTTTAATCCTATCTAGACACTTTGCAAGTACCAACTACAAGGTTATTGACTATACAAAGCGCCACCACGCCAGGGCGAACTATATAAAAAGGAGGGGTGGGCCAATTTAGTTCGGAAGGTGTCTTGTTGCTTATGTTTGACCCGCGTATTTATTGTGGCTTAGGTTGGCACTTAGGTTGGCACATCACACGCAAAGATACGTGAGTTCGAATCCCTTGTATAGCAGTCGGCAGAGAGGCGATTGAGGGTAGACAGATGGCTTGCTAGGTTTACGAAGGATGGGGAAATGTTTTTTTGCGGTTCAGGTGAGGAACGTTTGTACATGAGGTGGTATGTAGTAGTAGTAGTAGTAGTAGTAGTAGTAGTAGTAGTAGTAGTAGTAGTATATGTAGTAGTAGTAGTAGATGTAGTAGTAGTAGTAGTAGTAGTAGAGGTAGTAGTAGTAGAGGTAGTAGTAGTGGTAGTAGTAGTAGTGGTAGCAGTAGAAGGAGTACTATAGTAGTAGTAGTAGAAGAAAGAAAATATTTATAATCGTGTTTATAAAATAGATCCAGACGGTCTCTCTCTCTCTCTCTCTCTCTTCTCTCTCTCTCTCTCTCCTCTCTCTCTCTCTTTTCTCTCTCTCTCTCTCTCTCTCTCGCTCTTCTCTCCTCTCTCTCCTCTCTCTCTCTCTCTCTCTCTCTCTCTCTCTCTCTCTCTCTCTCTCTCTCTCTCTCACGCATCCCACCCACACACAAACGTAAAAAACCACGGTGCTCATTTTCCGCCTCGCCTTTGTGTAAGAAAACAACCCCAAAACAATGGCTGTGATCGTCCTTTTCATATGTAAATGTATACATCTTTCCCTTCCCCCTTTTTAATTAGTGAGTATAAGTGCAGGGCTTTTTCTCCTTCCCCCGTCAACTGCTCGCTATTAAAGGTTGTTATGCGCAATTACTCGTTTGTTACTTGTATGTAAACCTTTCTTTTCTTTTCGCATGATGTTTATCTACCTTGTTATTTAAAGTTTTGTTGACTGCAAACTTGATGACTTGATATTACTCCTACTTCTATTACTACTTCTATTTATACTACTACTACTACTACTACTACAACTTCAACTACTACTTCTATCACTACCACTACTACTACTACTTCTACTACTACTACTACTACCAGCCACAAAGAAGGAAGAATTTTTTTGTTGTGGGTTGACTGCAAACTTGATGACTTGATATTACTCCTACTTCTATTTATACTACTACTACTACTACTACTACTACTACTACTACTACAACTTCAACTACTTCTACTTCTATCACTACCACTACTACTACTACTTCTACTACTACTACTACTACTACCAACCACAAAGAAGGAAGAAAATTTTTGTTGTGGGTGTTGAAAATGAAGCTGAGAAATATTGAAAGTGAAAAAAAATTGTGTTGGATATAAAGATGAAAATAATATTGAAAGTGAATAATAATTTGGTGAGTCAGATTATAATGAATGAAAGCATAACATAAGGATACAAAGAGACAATTAGTAAGCATATTAGCCATGACCTTCTCTATGGTACTGATGTCAAGGCCGTAGAGAGGGAATAGCTAGCCTGCCATCACTTCCTCTCCCTCCCTTCAACCCTTCCTCGTGACATCACAACGTTCAGAGGACAGAACCGTCATGTAAATACAACTGGGGTTTTTAGAATTCGCCTAAAAAAATAACTAAAATGGATTTTGGACAGGGTCGTTCTCTTTTTTTTTTCTCTCTCTCTCTCTCTCCCCTCTCTCTCTTCTCTCTCCCCTCTCCCCTCTCTCTCTCTCTCTCTCCCTCTCTCTCTCTCTCTCTCTCTCTCTCTCTCTCTCTCTCTCTCTCTCTCTATCACTGATGCCCTATGTAACAAAGGTAGACATGGATGATGATGATATGATATGGTTAGAGCTATCTGTGTGTATAGGTGTGCGGTTGGGTGGCGTATATATTCCGCCTGAGGATTCCCTGTACTGTGATGCGTCACCGTTTCATACACTGAACGTGCGATGTTCAGACGAGCGGGACGTGATTGTGCTTGGTGACCTTAACGCGCGTGTGGGGTCTCCAGTGATAACGCGTGATGATGAAAGTGTCTATGCGTACGATGGCGTGATAGATAGGACGATGAATAGCCACGGGCGAATGATGATTAATATGTGTAATGGCACCAATATGGTAGTGGCAAACCATTTGAAAGAAAACGGACGTACGCTGGGAGGTAACCTGTCATTCAGGCGAGGCTTAACATGGGTATCGGAAATTGATATGTGCATTGTGAAGTCAAGCTGTGTCAATATGGTACATAAAGTAGAGGTGAAGCAGATCATCAAAGGTTCCGACCACGCTCCGCTGTGTGTAAGCCTTGCCACTCAGGAAAGGAGCCTCATGACACCCACGATGCTGCTCGAACGATCTCGGAGCTTAGGTGAATCTTACCAGATGCGCTGTGAGCAGGGTGTGATACGAACAAGCCCACGGTACGACGCGGTAAACCTCATAGACTTTAAAAATGCGTTGGAAAATCTCAACCCCCCGGAGCTTGACATCCCAGGACAGCAAAACGTTATGGATGTGTTATCGTCAGGCTTCGGTGTGATAGACAGTGTGGCACGGCGATGTAAAAGACACACAGACCGATGTGAGAGAACATGGGACGTAACACAGCCGCGCTGGGAAAGATTACTTAATACGAACGACTCTAAACTAATCTGGAAGGCCATTAGCTGGTCGGGTACCGTAGATGTGAAGGACCAGGTGCAACCGGAGGACGAACAGTTCCGGATTCACTTTGAAAGTTTACTGAATCCCGGGCACCAAGTGGAAGGTGAATCAGACATTGTTGAGCCTACTCTCACGATACCAATCTTGGATGATCCGTTTACGGTGCAAGAGCTGGACACTGTATTGAGTGATGTAAATATTAACAAAAGCTATGTAGGCATATGTCCAGGTCTTATTAAGGCACTACCAGTAACGTGGTTCCTATTTTTGTTGCATGTTTTTAATGTGATATTTTTGAATTTGTGTTATCCTGTTTCATGGTGTCATAGCAAACTTTTTGTTCTGTTCAAAGGTGGCAGGGATAAATTAGATTGTGGAAATTATAGGGGTATAACAATTATGAATACATTGGGAAAATTATATGACATGTTACTGCTGAAGAGGCTTAAGTTGTGGGCTAACATAGACAAATGCCAGGCAGGGGCTCAGCAATGGCGAGGATGCGTTGAGCAAATAATGGCCTTGAGATTACTTTGCGACCTTGCTAACTTTAAGAAAAGCAAATTATATGTTTTGTTTATTGATTTTAGTAAGGCATATGATAGAGTGCCTCGGGGGAAATTAATTCAAGTGTTGCAGTCGCTGGGGTGTGGCGGGGTAATGCTGCGAGCGATACAGGCCATGTACGCGTGCACCCGGAGCGTACTACGGTCCGCGACCATAGACGCCACGGCGGGGGTGCGCCAAGGGGCCTCATCCAGCTGTTTACTGTTCACCATATACATGGACCAGCTTGTGAGGATGCTGAGGCGTAGTGTTGGGCTTGATGGGTTTCTTGTAGACTTACATATGCTATTACTTATGGATGATATGGTAATACTGGCCACGTCAAGGGATTCGTGTTTGAGAAAACTGAGTGTAGTACTGGATTATTGTCGTGAATATGGAATGGTGTTAAATGAAAAGAAAACAAAGGTTATGGTTATTCGCGGCACGGCTGAAGACAGAATCCCGTTGGTAATGCATGATATTAAGATTGAGTACGCTTCGAAATACCTGTATTTAGGGGCTTGGTTTAGCGATGATGCAAAAATAAATTCGGCGTTAGGTCTTCACGAAACGTCAGGAGAAGCACAGCTCAATAAATTTGCTATATTTTGTGCTGCGAATTCTAATATGCCATACATTTATAAGCGCAAGGTGTTCGATGCTGCAATGACATCATCTCTTTTGTACAGTTCAGAAACCTGGCTAGTAACGTATCCGAAGAAGATCATTGCACAATACAACAGAGCCGTAAAGTGTTTGCTAGGAGTCAGAAATATACCATTCCGGATCTCTGTATGATTGAATCAGGCATACAACCAGCACAAGATGTAATTGCTGGGAGGAGGCGAAATTTTCTTGAGTCACGGTTGAGGGCACCAGATGAAGGGGAACCCTATCATTTAGCGTTCAGGTTGTGTGAGGCGGCCAATACTCCGGGATACTGATTCTTGACACAGGCACTAAGGTATGAGAGTATTGTAAACCCACTTGACAGGGTGGCTAGACGGATTCAGGAGAAACCTCAGACTGCCTCCAAATATGTCACATACAGAAACACAAATCAACACCGGACTCTCTGTACATTCAGTGTATGTAAATAGGGATTTTATCCCGGATTATAAACGCCAAGCATTTACGAGGCTACGTACGATGTCCCCTAATCTTAGAATAGAAACAGGCAGGAGAAATGGAATACCGAAAGAACTACGACTGTGTTCATGTGTAGAAAATGCAGTGCAGGATGAGTCCCATGTGTTGTTGCAGTGTCCACTCTCCAGCCAATGTAGAAGCAACTATGTCATGCTAGACTTCTCCAGTATGGATAATTTGATGGGTACAAGGGATAAAGTAGGCTATCTGTGCAGTTATATATATGATGTATTGAATTATATACGTAAGGGATGTGTCACCATAGTAGATGTGTTTTTGTTTGTTTGTTTTAGGTTAATATGAAATATGTAGGAGTATAAATTTGGACAAATATGAGGAAATTATACATGTAATAAGGTAAAATGTTTGTGAAACTTTTGTCAATAAACTAATAATAATAAAAATCTCTCTCTCTCTCGCTCGCTCTCTCCTCTCTCTCTCTTCTCTCCTCTCTCTCTCTCTCTCTCTTCTCTCTCTCTCTCTCTCTCTCTCTCTCTTTTTTCTCCTCTCTCCTCTCTTCTCTCTCTCTCTCTCTCTCTCTCTCTCTCTTCTCTCTCTCTCTCTCCTCTCTCTCTCTCTCTCTCTCTCCTCTACCTCTCTCTTCTCTCTCGCTCTATTTCTATTACCACTCGAAGGTTACATAAATTCGACTTTCCCCCTCTCTCTCTCTCTCTCTCTCCTCCTCTCTCTCCTCTTTCTCTCTCTCTCTTCTCCTCCTCCCTCTCTCCTCTTCTCTCTCTCTCTCTCTCTCCTCCTCTCTCTCTCTCTCTCTCCTCTCTCTCCCTCTCTCTCCTCTCCATGAAGCGGCCACTGAACAGTTTTTTTTCATCTATCATTTTGTTGGAGGGTCATTTCCTTGTTATTCTTTGTGTAAGTAAGGCATGGAAGAGGCCATGGAAGTGGATGTGAGAGGGAACACAAAGCAACAACCTTCAATTTGACAGGTATTTGATTACACGTTCATCTCCCTTACGAAATCTTAGACCACATGTTCATCCTTGAGGTATAAACACGATTATTCACTGCAAGTTTTCCCTACCGTTCCTCCCCCTTTCCTGAGGCCAGAGTTAAGCATCAGGGAAGGGTTATGGGCGTCGCACCTGTCACGGGCAGCACCATGTGGCGGCTCAGGGGCTCCCCACCTCACCTTCACCTGTCACGGCATGGCAGGCGTTGGCAGGCACAAGGCGGGACGTCGCTAACAACCGGAGATCTACTGAGGAAGTGCCGAATATACTAAAGAGTGGTCTGCATGGATGAGACCTGCTGAAGGATGATTTTGTTTGCTTCACCTGCTGGATCATGTTATCCTTCTTTCCCCCTTCACACTCAGAGCTTTCCTTTGCTATAAAAAAACCGTCTGTTGTTAGCCATAAAATTACGAACAGTTACTTAATATACCAAATTAGTTAGTCGCAAGAATACTAAACAGGTCATATTTACAAAATATTAATTGTATTCACTAAAAATCGTCTAATGGTGGCCAAATTACAATGGAAATTACGTTTTGTGCCTCAAGGGGTTAACGTTATCTTTCTTCAGCAAGTAATCGTGGTTGTGGGAAACTAAATCAGATATAGTTTAAGAGATAAAGTAAGCGGCAGTGTTTTAAGCCAAGGGATGAAGGGAAGGCAAGAAAGCTGCTAAGACCGACGAATAATTTCCCAGTCCTTCACAACCGGTAGTAAAAACTTTCTTTCAACGTTTTTTTTTTTTTTTTTGTTCCTCTTCCACGCTCAAGGGTCTTTGTTGCCGGGACAATTAAGGAAAATCAATGTTTGCCCCTCACCAGCAGCAGCAGCAGCAGCAGCAGCAGCAGCAGCAGCAGCAGCAGCAGCCTGGCTCCATCTGGGTCACGGCTCAGCCTGGGCATTACCGCCGGATCGAAGAGGACCGTAAACCTGCATCGTGATGTCTTAATGCGGCTGAAAATTGTGATCATACTTCGTAAAGCATTAAGATGGCATGAATTTTCTTGATACTTTTTATAACTTTGCGTAAACTATTATATTTAATCACGTACACTATTAGCTGCAGTAAAAATAGTTATTGTAGAGGGGAAATAATCTAAGACGCGTTGATTTCTGCAGGGTTTAAAGTTTACAGATACTCAAAGCTGTAAACTGAAAAATCAAGGATATCAAATTAGTCCCGCTGTTCTTACCCTCCTCCCTCCCTCCTTTCTTCCCTTCAGGTATTTAAGGAAAAGACAAATTTTATTTTTATCTATTCATCAGACAAAACACAACGAATTATAAAGAAAAAAAGTTACTATTCCATTTATGACACAAAGAAGTCAAGAGGATGAGTAAAGTAAATGAAAGAGTAAATACAATGAGCGGCGTGGCTGGAAGGGACGGGACGGGACGGGGGACGGGACGGGACGGGAGGGCGGGACGGGACGGGACGGGACGGGGACGGGACGGGACGGGACGGGACGGGACGGGACGGGACGGGACGGGACGGGACGGGACGGGGACGGGACGGGACGGGAAGGGATGGGACGGGACGGGAAGGGATGGGACGGGACGGGGAAGGGATGGGACGGGACGGGAAGGGATGGGATGGGACGGGGCGGGAAGAAACGGGACGGGACGGGATGGGACGGCACGGGGCGGGACAGGACGGGACGGGACGGGACGGGACGGCGGGAGGGACGGGACGGGGAGGGACGGGACGGGGACGGGACGGGACGGGAAGGGATGGGACGGGACGGGAAGGGATGGGACGGGACGGGAAGGGATGGGATGGGACGGGGCGGGAAGGAAACGGGACGGGACGGGATGGGATGGGACGGGGCGGGAAGAAACGGGACGGGACGGGATGGGACGGCACGGGGCGGGACATGACGGGACGGGACGGGACGGGACGGGACGGGACGGGACGGGACGGGGACGGGACGGTAAGCAAGGAACAGTGGCCTCGAGGCAATGTGTGCAGTGTCTCAGTTGCCAACAAAGCCCAGTGTCAACAGAGGGCGGCGGTGACACGCTTAACTATTAATAGCATTCTGCATGACGCTACACACACACACACACACACATACACACACATACACACACACACACACACACACACACACACACACACACACACATACACACACACACATGCACACGTCAAAACCCTCCATGAAAGTCGTGAAAACTGTTGACGCGTGAGTGACCTTGCGTTTCTTCAGCTCCTCAAACGCCGCGAAGCCCTGTGAAGCTTTATCAGGTGACCGCCGATTGGGAAGCTTTACCGAGCACTTAACACACATACACACACACACACACACACACACACACACACACACACACACACACACACACACACACACATACACACACAGACAGTGAGATAATAAACTATGCCGCCGTAACCACACACCTGTCTGGATCAACGTGGAAGCTTTTGACAACCTCAAATATAAAGTTTAAACTCTTGGAAAGTTGCCTTAACTTAGCCTCAAGTCTTGAAGCTCCGCAGAGACAGAGATCCGGGGGCAGGAGAAGAGGAGGGGGCGAGGGGGAGGGGGGGGGGAGGACCTGCTGCTCTCCTTCTCACTTTATATAACTCTCTAATCTTTGAAGTCTAGCCGTGTGTTTCCGGCCCTTCCTCTCGCCTCACCTCGCCTCACTTTCCGCAAATGTTTACCTTCTGCTATCATTATTTTCTTCTGGTGTGTGTATATATGTGTGTGTGTGTGTTTAAGAGAGAGAGAGAGAGAGAGAGAGAGAGAGAGAGAGAGAGAGAGAGAGAGAGAGAGAGAGAGAGAGAGAGAGAGAGAGAGAGAGAGAGAGAGAGAGAGAGAGAGAGAGAGAGAGAGAGAGAGAGAGAGAGAGAGAGAGAGAGAGAGAGAGAGAATAGAAGAAAGGAATGACGATAAAAAGGATAAAGAGAATAAAGCTGTTAATAAGGTGGGAGCGGAAAAGAATCAAGAAAGAAATAAGAAATTAATAGGAAGAAAAAGGTTTGGGTGGAAAATGGTTGTGTGTGATGGAGAGAAGATGCCAAGGTCATATTAGAGGGGAAGGAAGAGGGGAGCAGGAGGAGGAGAGGAGGAGGAGGAGGAGGAGGAGGAGGAGGAGGAGGAGGAGGAGGAGGAGGAGGAGGAGGAGGAGGAAGAGGAGGAGGAGGAAGAGGAGGAGGAGGAGGAGTAGGAGGAGGAGAAGAAAATGAAAAATCTAACTTTTCTGTTTATTGAGCCATAGTTACGAGCGAGAGAGAGAGAGAGAAGAGAGAGAGAGAGAGAGAGAGAGAGAGAGAGGAGAGAGAGAGAGAGAGAGAGAGAGAGAGAGAGAGAGAGAGAGGAGAGAGAGCGAGAAGAGAGAGAGAAGAGAGGAGAGAGAGAGAGAGGAGAGAGAGAGAGAGAGAGAGAGAGAGAGAGGAGAGAGAGAGAGAGAGAGAGAGAGAGAGAGAGAGAAAAAAAAAAAGCACATAAAGACAAGTGGTTTGATACACAGACAGAACAGATACAAAAAACGACATATAAATAACCCTTATAAGTACCTAAACAAACATACAAACAAACACAAAGAAACAAACAATTGGACATTTTTTACTTCACTTCCACAACAAAACCATAAATAAATAAATTAAACAAATCAAATAAAACCGCAAACAGCCACACAGGTATAACACTTCTAAATAAGAACACTTTCAAGCACGAACTTCAGATTAATGAATAAATAAATAGATCTTATATAACACGTCTTTAAGGAAAAACGAACAATTTTTTTGTATATTTGCCACTCATAGGGTGATGTACAGGTAGTGGCGGTGTGGCAGACGTGTTCAAACGTGTTATCTATTTCCGTGTGTGGGTGAGGGACGGGAAGCAGAGGGTCGCCTGGCTGGCATCTTGGCGGATTAATTATAAACTCATTTAGAAGACCCTGAGTGCTATTTACCCTCTGTAATTTTCCCCTCCCTATATCTCAAGACCTTTTTCTGCTCTGTTTCCATCTTTCGTATAATCTCTCTCATTGTATCTACGTTATTTTTTTTTTTGCGTATCTCTTCTTTCTTTCATTCTTTCCGTCCTTCCTTCCTTCAACACTTCTTTCTATCTTATTTCCAGCTTTCTTATAATCTCTCTCATTGTATCTACGTTATTTCTATTTTTTCGTATTTCCTCTCTCTCTCCTTCCATTCTTTCCTTCCTTCCTTCCCAATTTTCTTACGTAT
>JACEEZ010024235.1:40000-47500 GCA_016584305.1 Chionoecetes opilio
AGAGAGAGAGAGAGAAGAGAGAGAGAGAGAGAGAGAGAGAGAGAGAGGGAGAAGAGGAAGAGAGAGAGAGAGAGAAGAGAGAGAGAGAGAGAGAGAGAGAGAGAGAGAGAGAGAGAGAGAAGAAGAGATGAAATGTAGAAGAATGATTAAGATGGGAAAGGGTAATTGAGTGTGCAAAGGGGAGTCGATAGCATAGAAGAGGAAAAATTAAGTGTGGACGGAAGGGTAGATAGGAAAGAAGTTAAAGAAGGAGAGACGCGAAGGGGGAATGGCAGGACATGACAGAAAAGAAAGGAAGAATAATTGACTAGGAAATAAATAACCTGATAAAGACAGGAGGGAGAAAATGGCTCTGAAAATAAAAATAAATCATGAGAGTATGAAACTTTGAAGAACGAAAAGTTAGAAAATGGGAATGTGATAATGGACTAAGGAAGGGAAGGAAGGGAAGGAAGGAAGGAAGGAAGGAAGGAAGGAAGGAAAAAAGAGAATGGATAAAAATCAAGAAAACAAAGAAGGAAGATCAACAATAAGGAAGGTAAGAAAAAATTAAGAAAACAAAAGAAAAATAAACATAGGAAGGAAGTGAGGAGAGTGTAAAAAAAATAAGACTAAGAAATAAACAGATATGAAAAAAATGAAAAGCTCAAAATCTTCTAAAAACGCCAATGGTCCTTAAGATAATATCGGCAGGAAAACTTAAGCGTGATAACCCCCTTAACAGCGACAAAGTAAACTCTCTCTCTCTCTCTCTCTCTCTCTCTCTCTCTCTCTCTCTCTCTCTCTCTCTCTCTCTCTCTCTCTCTCTCTCTCTCTCTCTCTCTCTCTCTCTCTCTCTCTCTCTCTCTCTCTCTCTCTCTCTCTCTCTCTCTCTCTCTCTCTCTCTCTCTCTCTCTCTCTCTCTCTCTCTCTCTCTCTCTCTCTTTTATGGTAACAATGCATGATCAAAATACCCGACTGGCCCAAGAAACCTTAGTAACAGTGTTTGCCGCCCAACAAAACTTTAGCCAGACTTGTTATTAAACTTTGGGGTAAGCCTTAAAAAACACCGAATTTACCGAACATTGGGAGCTAGTTTAGTGGTGGTGGTGGGCTGGTAGGGAGGTAAAGGGAAGAAGTGTGTTAAAGTGTGTCTGCTAAAGGGATGAGTGTGTGGAAGGAAGGGAGGATGTGAAGTGTGTGGAGGAAAGGGGAGATGTGAGTGTGTGGAGGAAAGGGAAGATGAGGTGATGGCAAAGGGTGTGAAGAAGGGGAAAAGGGTTCGTAATAAAGGGGAGAAAAAGGGAGATTTAAATGGATTATAAAGGAAAAACAAAGCCTTTATGATGACTTTTTTTTCATAGATATAATTATAAACAGACACAGAAACGCCTTGCCATGTTTTTCTATCATTTTATTACACGCAAATTGAAAAAAAAGCTGTATAATATATCCCCTATATGTTTTTTAGTCTATACACATCAACATAAATACAAGTTTGACTATAGAGAAATGAGAAAATAAATATATATATGTGGAGTCATGCAGCTCAAAAAAAGAGTTGTACCCATATACTTTCTTTAACAAAAAAAAAAGAATCCTCACCCTTGTTAAAAAAGTTATGCAGCTCGAAAAACAAAATAAAAAACAAAAATATAAAGTTGTATCCATATACTTTCTTCATCACACACACAAAAAAAAATGTCATCCCTTGTTTTATCAGAGGTAGGGTTATTTTATATTATTTAACTGTTTTGGTTATTTTAGGTTATTTTAGGTTTATTTTAGGTTTAGTTTAGGTTATTTTAGGTTATTTTAGGTTATTTTAGGTTATTTTAGGTTTATTTTAGGTTATTTTAGGGTATTTAAGGTTATTTTAGGTTTATTTTAGGTTATTTTAGGCTATTTTTGGTTATTTTAGGTTATTTTAGGTTTATTTTAGGTTATTTTCGGTTATTTTACGTTTATTTTAGGGTATTTCAGTCTATATTCATGCATATATACAGCTCCGAGTAAGAAAATGTTAAAACAAATAAAGAAATAACGTTGTGTAGTGTCATGCAATTCTGAAAAATAAACATAACGCATACTTACGCATCCTTCATCATAAAAAATCCCACGAACGCATCCTTCATCATAAAAAATCCCACGAAGGCATCCTTCATCATAAAAAATCCCACGAACGCATCCTTCATCATAAAAAATCCCACGAACGCATCCTTCATCATAAAAAATCCCACGAAGGCATCCTTCATCATAAAAAATCCCACGAACGCATCCTTCATCATAAAAAATCCCACGAACGCATCCTTCATCATAAAAAATCCCACAAACGCATCCTTCATCATAAAAAATCCCACGAACGCATCCTTCATCATAAAAAATCCCACGAACGGATCCTTCATCATAAAAAAATCCCACGAACGCATCCTTCATCATAAAAAATCCCACGAACGGATCCTTCATCATAAAAAAATCCCACGAACGCATCCTTTATCATAAAAAATCCCACGAACGCATCCTTCATCATAAAAAATCCCACGAACGCATCCTTCATCATAAAAAATCCCACGAACGCATCCTTCATCATAAAAAAACCCATAACGCATCCTTCATCATAAAAAAATCCCTCGAACGCATCCTTTATCATAAAAAAATCCCTCGAACGCATACTCCACAAAATTTCCCTCGTACAAGTCTAAAACATGGGACCCTAAAAAATCACGTCTTGATTTATGCACGTAATATATAACGTTAATAGGAGGCAACGAACCTCAAAATCAGATTATGAAAAGAGGGGAAAATCAGGCCATCATAAATTTTAATAAAAGTAAATTTATATAATACACGGAAGCCACAGTAGAAGAGAAAATGTGTGTTGGACTGAGCATGAGAGAGAGAGAGAGAGAGAGAGAGAGAGAGAGAGAGAGAGAGAGGAGAGAGAGAGAGAGAGAGAGAGAGAGAGAGAGAGAGAGAGAGAGAGAGAGAGAAGAGAGAGAGAGAGAGAGAGAGATGAGAGAAGAGGAGAGAGAGAGGAGAGAGAGAGAGAGAGAGAGATAGAGAGGAGAGATCCGCAACTGAGGTCAGACGAGGAGGGTTAAGAGTATCACGGGAGAATCGCCACGGAAAGCACGAGAACGCACTGTGTGCCTACCAGGTGGGTACGAGTGCCAGATCGGCGATGCACAGACGGTTACCATGGCGGAGATGCCGTCCTGCAGCAGCACCAACGCACCTTTGTGGGCCGCGTCTCCAGGATGTGGAACATTTTCACGGCCGCTGTCCCTCACATCCAGGCGATGAACACACAAAGTGTAAAGTTGGCGGCCAATCGGTGGAGATTGTCGAAGCCCATCCCGCTGACGCTAGTGATACTGTGACACTAGTGACAGCAACAGTGCCTCAAGAAACACTTTAATGATGCTTATATGTATATAATGTTAGTTTTTTAGGTCTTTGTATATATGTGTATATAGCTATATTTACTTGCCCTAAAGATAGTTAGCACACGACAGTGCACCTTTGGGCTTCATGCATATGTATGTTTGAATAAAAAAATATAAGAGAGAGAGAGAGAGAGAGAGAGAGAGAGAGAGATAAGATAAGATACTTTGATCCTATCTAGACACTTTGCAAGTACCATCTACAAGGTTATTGACTGTACAAAGCGCCACCACACCAGGACGAATTTGGTGGACTCGAACCGCTGACCGAATGACGCAGGGACTCTGCAACACCAGTCCGTGATTCTACCAACCGCGCCACCCTGGCGGGTAGAGAGAGAGAGAGAGCAGTCTGTAGTAGCGTATGAGATCATGTGCTAAAAGAGGACCCGATAACCTAGCTGGGGAAGGAAACTGTTATGGATGACGAAACACAAGTAGGATTAATACTTGCGAAATCTGAGTCATGTATTTTTAAGAAGACTTGGAAGACACGTTGACAGCTGGAGATGTTTGTCAGGGCTGGAGGAGGAGGAGGAGGAGGAGGAGGAAGAAGAGGAGGAGGAGGAGGAGGAGGAGGAGGACTGGAGAGGAGACCAGTATAGGAATAGCAAAGATAAGGATAAATAGGAAAACATCAAATTCAAGAAGGAAAAGGAAGAGTTGATAGACGGGAATTATGTGGAGTCAGCTGTTGTCTGTGGGAAAGGAGACGTGACTTATAAGGAAGGGTATAGAGAGGGAAGGGAAGGAGGGAGGAGAAGGGAAGAATTGGGGGTTGAGAGAAGGAGGGAGAGGAAGGGAAGGATTGGGGGTCTAGAGAAGGAGGGAGAGGAAGGGAAGGAGGGAGGGGAAGGGAAGGGTTGGGGGTCTAGAGAAGAGAAGATGATCTGTATATTGATTCAGGGACAGACATGAGCCGTTCCTCTTTGCTCTTCGCTGTTAATCTTCGTGGGAAAGTCTGAGCGTCATAAGCTAATTCAGCTTGGAAGATTTCGACGCAGTAACAAGGTCATGATTGTTAATTGAATACATGTTAATAGTGTGTATGTATGTATTGGTGTGTGTGTGTCTGTGTATGTGTGTGTGTATGTGTGTGAGTTTAATTTGAAGAAAAAAACTCTACTCTTATTAAATAGGGAGACAAACAGATATGTATTTGGTAAGCAGGCTTGACAGGTGAACACAGTAAAGGAGTTAGGCAGATGGACAGATAGTCAAACAAGTAAGCAGAGATATAGGGAGATAGACAGACAAGGATACAGGTAGATAAGCTCAGAGATAATTACTTTACTGACCGGACAAGTACTCAAAAGATTTGCTAATAATGATAGACAGATGAACAGACAGATAAACAAGTAATTAGAGGTACATAGAGATGGATAGACAAAAAGACAGGTAGATAAGGTGAAAGATGGACAGGTAAATGGCAGAGTAAGTACCTGGGCACAGTTAACCCCTTCACGCCCAGATCTTTCCTTAGCTATGAAAAATTGTCTGTTGTTAGCCATAAAATCACGAAAAGTAACTGAATATGCCAAATTAGTTAGTGGGGGAATACGAAACAGGTCATATCTATAAAAAAACATTGGTTATATTCACTAAAAATCATCTAATGGTAGCCAAATTACAATGGAAATTACGTTCTGGGTCTCAAGGGATTAACAGACAAGGATTCGAGATAGGCACACAGCGTACGTTCCTTGACCTCCAAAAATAAGGCTGCGTCAGGTTATTAGCTAGGTCAAAGTATCTGATTAGAGGTCGCCGCACCTCGCTCCACTGCGTTACGGGCCCTGTCCTGCCCCTTTACTGCCCATCGCTCGTAAACTTGAAGCTTCTGAATATTCTATGAACGAGCCATTAAACTTAAGACCGCAGGTGGGGATGGAGGCGAGGTAGGACGGGTAGGAAGGGAGGGAGTAACTGACCTACGACAAGCTTATTATCTACTTATCTATTCACGCTTGAGAAATTGAGGGAAGATGTTACTACTGGGGGTAAATAATTGAAGATATAAATGAAAGGAGGATCTAATACTGAGTAGGTGATTGAATATTGAGTTTCCACATTTTCCTGAGAGAGAGATTATGAAAAAAAAAAGAGAGAGAGAGAGAGAGAGAGAGAGAGAGAGAGAGAGAGAGAGAGAGAGAGAGAGAGAGAGAGAGAGAGAGAGAGAGAGAGAGCATTATTTTTGTTGTCAATAGATATATTTTTACCGTTCAATACAAGGATTTTACACACTCATGAGAATGTCTATCTATGTCTAATTGTCTATGCTTGTGAATGTCTATGAATGATTGCTATGTCTATGTGATTGTATGAATGTCTATGCTTGTCTATTATATTCTCTGTCATATTTCCTTTCGAAAAAAAAAAAAAATCAAATGTTCCCCGTCGGAAAAACTAAAAAATAATGAAATAGAAAACTGAAGTCCATCCAGACAAACAAAAATTGTATCATTATTATTTCTCTCCTTCAACAAAATATGCAAGAGTTCAATGGTGTTTGCTGTCTCTCATTCAGTCTGTCTTTAACACCTTCATTTCGATAAAACATGTGTGTGTGTGTGTGTGTGTGTGTGTGTGTGTGTGTGTGTGTGTGTGTGTGGTGTGTGTGTGTGTGTGTGTGTGTGTGTGTGTGTGTGTGTGTGTGTGTGTGTGTGTGTGTGTGTGCGTGCGTGTGTGTGTGTGTGTGTGTGTGTGTGTGTGTGTGTGTGTGTTGTGTGTGTGTGTGTGTGTGTGTGTGCGTGTGTGTGCGTGTGTCTTGGGGGGTTGTGTTTTCCCTTTGTTTTCATTTTCGTAACGAGAGAAAAAACTTTGAAGAATGTGAAGGTTCGTATTGTCTTTACCATAGATAACAGTAGAAATGTTATCTATGTCTTTACTAAATGTTATACAGATCAAGATACATGTGTGTGTGTGTGTGTGTGTGTGTGTGTGTGTGTGTGTGTGTGTGTGTGTGTGTGTGTGTGTGTGTGTGTGTGTGTGTGTGTGTGTGTGTGTGTGTGTGTGTGTGTGTGTGTGTGTGTGTGTGTGTGTGTGTGTGTGTGTGTGTGTGTGTGTGTGTGTGTGTGTGTTGTGTGTGTGTGTGTGTGCGTGTGTGTTATTCCTGACCTACACCCAGGATGGATGGATCTGCAACTAATCCTATGCATTCGTAAAGATGAAGGGTGGAAGGGAGATCAAGGTAAATTAATGTATGTAGGGCACAAGGGAACTAGGGAGGAATGAAGGAAGGGAGAAAAAAGTGGGACAACAAAAAAGAGGAATCGTGTAATTGGGTGAGGAGGTGGGTGGATGGCAGCGTGGGAAGGATGTAAGTGGATGAATGATGGATGAGAGGGTGTTGAAGGGTGGATAGATGGATGGTTAGGAAGTGAGATGAGTTATAGGTGGAAGGTGGATAGGAGGGTCTAGGATATGTGTGTGTGTGTGTGTGTGTGTGTGTGTGTGTGTGTGTGTGTGTGTGTGTGTGTGTGTGTGTGTGTGTGTGTGTGTGTGTGTGTGTGTGTGTGTGTGTGTGTGTGTGTGTGTGTGTGTGTGTGTGTGTGTGTGTGTGTGTGTGTGTATTAAGTGGATATTTTGGCAGTATTTCTCGATTCTTATTTGTTTTTCTTTCTTTCTCGCTGTCTCTTTTTTTTTTTCTCTCTCTCTCTCTCTCTCTTCTCCTCTCTCTCTCTCTCTCTCTCTCTCCTCTCTCTCTCTCTCTCTCTCTCTCTCTCTCTCTCTCTCTCTCTCTCTCTCTTCTCTCTCTCTCTCTCTCTCTCTCTCTCTCTTTTAGATTTTGGTGCAAATAATGTTGTTTATTATGAGTAACTAGGAGGAACCGAGATAGTGGGTGTTTTTCCCTCCTCCCCTACACAAACACAAAAGAGAGAGAGAAGAGAGAGAGAGGAGAGGAGAGAGAGAGAGAGAGAGAGAGAGAGAGAGAGAGAGAGAGAGAGAGAGAGGAGAGAGAGAGAGGAGAGAGAGAGAGAGAGGAGAGAGAGAGAGAGGAGAGAGAGAGAGAGAGAGAGAGAGAGAGAGAGAGAGAGGAGAGAGAGAGAGAGAGAGAGAGAGAGAGAGAGAGAGAGAG
>JACEEZ010024235.1:52500-62500 GCA_016584305.1 Chionoecetes opilio
GAGCCTTGCACATTTGCTCCTTGATGCAGCCAAGGAACTCCTTTGTCCTGCGGGAGCTGGCCAGGAGGTTCCACCAGACCTTGCCGACCAGCACCACACAGGCCTCCAGTGGCTCCTGATGTGGGGCGGAGCGCAGAAGGCCCAGCCACCACAGGTGAGCCAGGGGCTCCCGTGCCTGCCAGGAGGCAGTGGCGTGGAGGCCCTTGTCCTCCCATGCCTGCACGACGTCGAACACACTCAGCGACGCGGTGTTCAGTGTTAGCGACTAATTAATAATCCTTCATGACGTAATTACTGATTGATTTTGTTAGCCAGTTCAGTTTGGGTGGCAGTCAGTGGGCTGGTTACGCCCCCTCGAGGGACGTGACGGAGAAAGACGTTTAGAGATGAAAAGAAGCTGCATATAATATCCGTGTGTCTTTCATAAGTGATAAATTGTTCGGCATCAACAGTATCAATGTATTTATTGGTCTAGAATCCTTAGAATTGTTCTCCGCTATTCTTGTTTTCCTCCTGCGACATTTAGTGGGTGAAAAGTAATTGCATTCAAACAGTTCGTAAACCAATAAAAATAATAGATGCAAGACATACTAAACATCAACCGCAGAGCCGTCTTCTCTCTGAGGTAAATGCACAAAGACAATGAATATGCGACGTGTGTTGCTGATGATGTGTATTTTCATCAATTGATCTTATCTGTTATCTATCATTATCATCTTATTATCATTAATAATATAGTTATCATCATTATTAATATTGGTTATTATTACCATTATTATTATTAGTTATCATTATCATTATTATTAATGTAAAAACATAACAAAATAAGGAAGCTACAAAAGGCCGTGAGACCTACACAAGATAGTTCCTGTTATTCTTACACATACCTACATTCACCTTTTGTCCCCATCCATGAAATTGTCTAGCCTCATTTTAAAGTTTCCTATTGACTCCGCATTAACTACCTGACGACTAAGTCCATTCCAATCATTTACCACCCTATTTGTGAACCAGTTTTTCCCTATTTCTTTTTTAAATCTACGCTTTTCCAGCTTGAATCAAATGTAGTGTTACCGAGGAGGTTGAGGACTAGGGTCGCGCTGTCCACTTACGAATACGATGTTGGTTCACGTTTTGGCTTACCTGAAAAGAGAAGAAAAATATGCATGAGAAAAAATATTCATTACAGGCGAAACGGACACATACGCAAACATTATAATATTAGTAATAACACTAAATATAATAATAATAATATCATGGTTATCATTATTACTATTATATATAATTATCATCAATATAATAATATATGTAATTTTTATTGTCAACATTACTATTATGATTATTATCACTAGCAAAAAGTACCCGTAACAAGTCAAGTCAAGTCCGTAACAAACTCTGAAAGACAATCCGAATGGCTTTGTACACATAACACCATGTTTATGAGTCTCTCTCTCTCTCTCTCTCTCTCTCTCTCTCTCTCTCTCTCTCTCTCTCTCTCTCTCTCTCTCTCTCTCTCTCTCTCTCTCTCTCTCTCTCTCTCTCTCTCTCTCTCTCTCTCTCTCTCTCTCTCTCTCTCTCTCTCTCTCTCTCTCTCTCTCTCTCTCTCTCTCTCTCTCTCTCTCTCTCTCCTTCCATCTCCTTTGAGTGAGATATTGAAACGAAATTGTCTCCTGTGCCAGGTAAGTATGCCCCAGGCAGCAAAAAAAAACTATTCTCTCTACAGATGAAGAAATTGAATAAACTTGTCTGAATATAATTTAAAACCATCCCAGAGATGAGTTTAACCTTTTCTGATACTTTGGTTAAAATTAGGACAGAAATGGCGAACCCTTAGCTGGACAGACGGACATTCAGTAAATCAAATAAAGAAACTCTGCGGTAACGCTTTGTCACGTTTCACTAACTCAGTAGACTTATATGCAATAATATTATATGTTATTATTGTATCATTATTATTTGTGTTATTATCATTATCATCATTCTTATTACTGTTGCTCTTCTTCTTATTACTATTATTATTATAATTAATATTATTATTACTATATATAGTGTTATTACTAATATTACAATGTTTGCGCATGTGTCCGTTTCGCTTGTAATGAACATTTTTTTTCATGCATATTTTTCTTCTCTTTTCAGGTAAGCCAAAACGTGAACCAACCTCGTAGTCGTAAGTGAACAGCGCGACCCTAGTCCTCGACCAGCTCGGTAACACTACACACACTACACTACGCCACCATTCCTATATCTATTCATATTCCTACCATTTATTTTATTCCATTATTTATTCCTACCATTTATTTAATCCTCTACCTATTCCTACCATTCCCACCATTCCTTCCATATCCTACCAGATTCCCCCCAACCTCGAAACCCTCCTCGTAGCACTCTACCTTACTTCTAACCCCCTCGAAACTCTCTTCCTAGCACTCTACCTTACTTCTAACCCCCTCGAAACTCTCTTCCTAGCACTCTACCTTACTTCTAACCCCCTCGAAACTCTCTTCCTAGCACTCTACCTTACTTCTAACACCCTCGAAACTCTCTTCCTAGCACTCTACCTTACTTCTAACACCCTCGAAACTCTCTTCTAGCACTCTACCTTACTTCTAACCCCTCGAAACTCTCTTCCTAGCACTCTACCTTACTTCTAACCCCCTCGAAACTCTCTTCCTAGCACTCTACCTTACTTCTAACCCCCTCGAAACTCTCTTCCTAGCACTCTACCTTACTTCTAACCCCCTCGAAACTCTCTTCCTAGCACTCTACCTTACTTCTAACACCCTCGAAACTCTCTTCCTAGCACTCTACCTTACTTCTAACCATCTAACCATCTAACCATCTATCACCTCACCTAAACCCTGAAATTCTCCTCCAATTTTCCATTTAACTATATCTAAACCATCATTTCCTCCCTAAAATTTTCATACAGCCTCCCTAGTCTACATACCCTGACTAATTAAATCAACCTATTAAGTCCCTAGCATCCCTTCTACCCTAGTTCTTTGTACCTTTAATCCCTAGCACCACATATACTACATTCATGTGCTACACAAATTTTAGATAGATGCTGCGTTCTGGTATTTTGTAGACGGATATAAGGAGGTATTTAAGGACGGTTAGGATGAAGAAAAGGAGAGGCTGCAAGAAACGAGAGGAGGAAAGACGAGGGAATAAAGGAAGTAAGGAAATGAAAACGTAAAGAGGGAATAAGAGAGAGAGAAAAGGAAGCAAGGAGGGTGAAAGAGATATAAATTACATGCCAATGAGGAAGGAAGAAAGGGAAGGAGAAGAAAGAAACGGCTGAGGTAGGAGACAAAATGGGTGATGATGGTGAATACACACATACTCTCTCTCTCTCTCTCTCTCTCTCTCTCTCTCTCTCTCTCTCTCTCTCTCTCTCTCTCTCTCTCTCTCTCTCTCTCTCTCTCTCTCTCTCTCTCTCTTAAGTTGCGGCAGAAGAGGCAGGACTCGGATGCTGCAATTAGCCCTCTCACATTCTCTCACATTCTCTCACACTTGTCTCTCTTACGCCTCGCTCTCTTTCTCTCCTCAACTCTTCCTTTCCTCTACTCTTTTTCTCTCTCCTCACCATTCGCTTCCTTCTTTTACTTCCTTCTCCTTTCTTTCCTCCATAATCGCCTTCTTTTCTAACTTCCATGGCGTTTTTTCTTTCTATCACTTTTTCTTCTTTTTTTTCTCTCCATTCCATTTCTTTATTTCCTTCCCTCCCTCCCTTTACCACCATCTCCTCCCCCTTCCCTTCCCTTCATTTTCTATTACTCTAATGGATATTTGCAAGAATTTTCCACATTAGAATATGACTTAGAGTTAACGGCAGTAGGACGAGAGAGAGAGAGAGAGAGAGAGAGAGAGAGAGAGAGAGAGAGAGAGAGAGAGAGAGAGAGAGAGAGAGAGAGAGAGAGAGAGAGAGAGAGAGAGAGAGAGAGAGAGAGAGAGAGAGAGAGAGAGAGAGAGAGAGAGAGAGAGAGAGAGAGAGAGAGAGAGAGAGAGAGAGAGAAGAGAGAGGAGGAGAGAGAGAGTGTCCTCAACGTTATTAAGAACCAGTCGTGACGTTCCATAGAAAAGAAGAGATTAGGAGGAAGGGAAGGAGGAGGAGGAGGAGGAGGAGGAAAAAGGGGGGGGGGGAGAGATTGAAGGAGCAGAAGGAAGCAGTAGAATACAGAACAAAGTAAAATTTTGTATAATGACGTGATGAAAAAACTGAGATTGTAGTATTCATCATCATTATCATCATTATCATCATCATTATCATTGGAATTTAGATTCTTAGTCCACTACAAGATCCAACATTTCTTTCCTACAATGAGAGGAAGTTGAAGTAACACAGTAGTGGTAGTAGTAGTAGTAGCAGTAGTAGTAGTAGTAGTAATAGAAGTAGAAGTAGTAGTAGTAGTAGTAGTAGTAGTAGTAGTAGTAGTAGTAGTAGTAGTAGTAGTAGTAGTAGTAGTAGTAGTAGTAGTAGTAGTAGAAGTAGTAGTACATAAGAACATAAGAAAGTAAGGAAGCTACAAGAGGCCGCGAGACCTACACGAGGTAGTTCCTGTTACCTAACTCTACCTATATCCACCTTTCTTCCCCATCCATGAATTTATCCAGACTCCTTTTAAAGACCCCAATAGACTCCGCATTGACCACCTGACGACTTAGTCCATTCCAATCATTCACCACCCTATTTGTGAACCAGTTTCTCCCTATTTCCTTTTTAAATCTACGCTTTTCCAGCTTGAAACCGTTACTTCTTGTTCTACCCTGCTTACTAACCTTAAGAACTTTTCCTACATCGCCTATATTGTATCCCTTTATCCACTTAAAAACTTCTATCAGATCGCCCCTTACTCTACGCTTCTCGAGTGAGTGTAACTTTACTAGTTTCAATCTCTTCTCATAACTAAAGTTACGCATTCCATGAATCATTTTGGTCATCCTTCTCTGCACTGATTCAAACAAGGCAATATCCATCCTGTAATACTGAGACCAAACATGAACCGCATAGTTTAGGTGAGGTCTGACTAGAGCCAAATAAAGCTTTAGAATAACTTCAGCACTTCTATTTTTAACACTCCTAGTAATAAATCCTAACACCTTGTTGGCTCAATTTCTAGCCTCAATACATTGATTCCTAGGACGGAGGTCTGGGATCACCCTCACTCCCAGATCTTTCTCACCCTCTGATCTTTTCAGCGATACATTGCGTATGGTGTATCTATTACCAGGATTCTTTCTACCAGCATTCATAACGCTGCACTTATCAATATTAAATTCCATCTGCCATATATCTGCCCACTCATTTAATTTATCTAAGTCTCCTTGCAAAATATTTACATCAGACTGTGATCTAATAATCCTACCTACCTTAGTATCATCCGCAAACTTGCTGATATCACTACTAATCCCACTATCCAAATCGTTGATGTAAATAAAAAATAGTAATGGACCCAAAACAGACCCTTGTGGAACTCCACTCGTTACCTGCCCCCATTCAGATTTAGAACCATTAATTGTAACCCTTTGTTGCCTATCACTTAGCCAAGCTCTAATCCAACGAAGAACCTTCCCATCTATTCCATGAGCCTTAACCTTATTTAAGAGTCTACCATGTGGCACCTTGTCGAATGCCTTACTAAAATCCAAGTATACTATATCATAATCCTCATTATTATCTGCTGTTTCATAAACCTTCCTATAAAAACTCAATAAATTAGTGAGACATGATTTACCTTTTGTGAAGCCATGTTGTGAATCATTAACCAAACTATGCTTTTCAAGATGCTCTCTAATATTTTTTGCAATAACAGCTTCCAATAATTTACCTACCACTGACGTCAGGCTAACGGGTCGATAATATGACATTAATCCTCTATCTCCCTTCTTAAATATGGGAACTACATTTCCTTTCCTCCACATTAACGGCACTTCCCCTGTATCAATCGAGTTTCTAAAAATATGCACTAACGCATCACTAACAACCCCTTTGCATTCTTTTAGTACTCTGGGATACACTTCATCTGGTCCTGGTGACTTAAAATTCTTCATTCCGTCTATACCTTCTTCTACCATTTCCCTAGTTATCACAATATCTTTGAGTTTCTCAACATCCTCTCCTCTAAACTTCTGTTCACTATCAGGTATCTTCTGTTTTTCCTCCTGAGTAAAAACACTTAAGAAATAATCATTTAAAATTTTACACATATCTTCTGCCGTGCTTATAATCTCCCCTTGCTTATTTTTTAATGGCCCCACTAATTCCCTAGTCTTTGTTTTATAAACCTGAAAAAATACCTTAGGATCAGTCTTTGCCTTCCCTGCAACTTTAATCTCATAATTCTTCTTCGCTGATCTTGTTAATTTTTTTACCGTTCTAGCCATCTCGTTATACTGCTCTATATTCACCTGCCCATCTTTAACCTTCTTATAAATGTCCCTTTTTACCCCTATGTTGTGTTTAAAAAACTCAGTCATCCATTTGGGCTCGTTTTTCCCTGATCTCATCGCCCTACAAGGAATATTCTTTTTTTGACCTTCAATTAAATTGCTGACAAAGGTATTATAGCGTTGACAACCCTTTCAGCGTTGACCTCACCGACACCCCCCTCAGTCTCGACCACAGCTCTCATCTCCCCCTCCATCTTGTCACTGTTAATACCTTCCAGGTGTTTTCTTAATCCTACATAATTAGCCTTTCTGTTAATCTCTTCCAGGTGTTTTCTTAATCCTACATAATTAGCCTTTCTGAAGTCAGGTACTCTATGCGTAGTATCGATTCCTCTTCCCACCTCCCAATTTAAGCAAAATCTGATTTCGCTGTGATCGCTTTTTCCTAACGTACCTCTAACTTCCACATCAGTAACTAAATCACCCCTGTTTGCTAGTAATAAATCTAGAATATTATCTCCCCTAGTGGGCTCCTTGATTGCTTGCGTTAGGAAGTTATCTTGAACTAGTTTTAACAAATCCTCCGCGTCATTGTCTCCTATAATTAAATCCCAGTCAATTGACCTAAGATTAAAGTCTCCTACCACGCATAATCGATTATATTTACAAGCTCTGCTTATTTCCTGCCATATAAGAGCTAAAACCTCCCTACATAAGTTTGGAGGCCTGTACACTACACCCAAGACCATCTTATCAGTTCCTTCTCTAATTTCCACCCATGTCGACTCTATGCTACCGTCCGTTTTTATAACGTTGTTAACACAACAGTGCGATGTATCCCTGGCATATAGTGCAACTCCTCCGCCTCTCCTTCCTACCCTGTCCTTGTGAAATAACTTATATCCCGCTATCTCAACTTCTGGATTAAATACTTTGCCTGTCATATCTAACCATGTTTCTGTTAATGCTATTATATCAAAATCTTCAACACAAGATGTTCCTCTCAGTAAATCTATCTTATTTAATATACTCCTACAATTTGTATAATAAACTTTTAAGTTGCACTTCATCTTGTCGATTTTCCCGCTAGCTGTATTTACGCTGACTGCCTGTTTTATCCCTGTCTTTTTCTTAATTCTACTGTCTTCATTCCTGACTTGACCAACAATATTCCTTCCTTAACTATCATGATCATTATTCTTCACCTTCACACCCTCCTGGCCTCTAAAAAAACCCTGACCCCCATCTCCCTTTCAATTACCCACGCCAACACACCCACACCCCTATGAGAGAGATGCACCCCGTCCCTGGCGTACAGATGGTCCTTTCCGAAGAATCGGGCCCAGTTATCAATAAAGAGCCACCCGTTCTTCCTGCAGTGTTCAGCCAGCAAGCTGTTCACCTCACACGCTTCCCCCCACCATCTTGGACCCCCATTCCTGCGCGGCAAAAGGCCACACACTACAGGGATGCCTCCAAGGTCCCTAACCCTGCCTAGTGCCTCTTTGTACTTACTTAGGAGCTCCTGTCTCTCTACCCTGCCTATATCATTCCCCCCTGCACTTATACACACCGTCGGCGCTACTCCCTCACCCACCATTACCCTCCCCAGCCTGTCTGCTATGTTCCATATGCCCGCGCCACGGAAACAGACAACCGTCCTATTTTTCCAATCCTTGTTACAAAAGGTTCTATCCAGATTCTTGACCTGGCTGTCACCCACAACCAAGGTCTTACCTGAAGACAGGGAAATTGCGTCTGTCTTCCCATCCCCTTCCTCTTCGCACTCATCAACTAGGGCAGCAAAGCTATTCCTGGTCGCAGGAGGCGGAGTCTGTGATCGCCCTCGGCCAGTCTCCTTGTTCTTCACGTGTGTCCATGCTCCTACCCTTCGTCTAGGCCAGCGGTCGGCAACCTGCGGCTCCGGAGCCACATGCGGCTCTTTCAAGAGACCTAAGACATTTTATTGTTTCGTAATTTCCATTCATAATTTATAGTGTGGCTCCATCATCACTGCTTTTCTGCCAAGTTTGAAGAAACTGGCTCTTCTCGAATTCTGGGTTGCCGACCTCTGGTCTAGGCAGAGGGACTGGTGATTCTGGTACACCACGATTCCCCAACAGCTCCCTGAGCTCGGCATTCTCCTTCTTCAGAGAAGATACAGCGACACTCAGGTCCCTCACGACGTCATCATGACCACTCCTGGGTAAAGTGAGGTCTCACATCTGGCCCCTCAGCTGCCACAACTCACTTAACACCTCACTGTCCGCCATCTCACTTCACAACACTTAATCCTCGGGAGCTATCAACCACCCACGTCCTAACCGAATGAGCGCCGTGAACTGAATGTAGTAGTGAACTAGTAGTAGTAGTAGTAGTAGAAATAGAAGTAGTAGTAGTAGTAGTAGTAGCAGTAGTAGTAATAGTAGTAGTAGTAGTAGTAGTAGTAGTAGTAGTAGTAGTAGTAGTAGTAGTAGTAGTAGTAGTAGTAGTAGTAGTAGTAGTAGTAGTAGTAGTAGTGGTGGTAGTAGTATAGTAATAGTAGTAGTAGTATAGTAATAGTAGTAGTAGTATAGTAGTAGTAGTAGTAGTAGTAGTAGTAGTAGTAGTAGTAGTAGTAGTAGTAGTAGTAGTAGTAGTAGTAGTAGTAGTAGTAGTAGTAGTAGTAGCAGCAGCAGAACTAGAAGTACCAGTAACAGCAGTAATCATAAGCATTCAAGTAATCAAAGAGTCATATACAAATCCACATTATTCTTCAAACATGTACATATTTTAAGGTGCAACGCTTGTCTTCCTCTTTCCCAACATCCATAAAGCACAACAAAAACAAGAATTCCTAAGCAAGAAGCCTAATTCTCTTGTCTACTATTTCCTATCTACCACTAAGCCTCATATTTCCCTACCATTAATTACCATCTGCCTCATAATTATCGTCCCTCCCATCTATTATAAACTTGGCTTTGTGGAACCTGCTGTCCCTCCTCCTGTTTCAAAACATGACAGTAATCTTCAATCTTCCATTATTTAGTACCTGGAAACTTGTTGTAAAATATGGATCTCTTCTACACTTCCCCTCCCAAAACTTTAGTCATAATGGAGGTAAAAACAAAAGAAGCATTTTTTTACTATGGATCTTTTCTCTCTTTTCAATTTTATGGGTCGGAATTAGAGCCTTATTAGTTTTATATTTTTATGTTTCTGTGCAATAAACTAAAGAAAAAATCATTCTTATCAGCCATGATTTACGGTTCTTCATAACATTCTTCTCTACCCACTCTAGTATGTTACTATTTTATTATATTATTTTTTTTTACATTTGCGCCTATATCGCCTGTAGTCGTCGATGATAGAGTTAACCCCTTGAGACCGAGAACGTAATTTCCATTGTAATTTGGGTACCATTAGACGACTTTTAGTTAATATAAACAATATTTTATAGATATGACCTGTTTAGTATCCTTATCCACTAACTAATTTGGTATATTCAGTTACTTTTCGTAATTTTATGGCTAACAACAGACAATTTTGTATAGTAAAGGAAAGATCTGGGTGTGAAGGGATTAATGGGCAATATGTGCGTGTTCTTAGGCCACTCGACGATTAT
>JACEEZ010024236.1:0-14239 GCA_016584305.1 Chionoecetes opilio
CCCATGGTTAAGGGTTTTAACCCCAACCCCGTTTTCTCGTGCTTCGCGTGGCGACTCTCGGAGGCTGTCGTAACCCACCAGTGTAGCACTCCCTGCCCTGTGCCTTGTGGAATACCACAAGCGCCGCGACATCCCCTGCGGTGTTCCAGTGAGTCGATAGGACTCACCGGGCTCGAACAGGGTTGGTGGGTCTGGGGGGTCTGGGGGGTCTGCAGCATCCACCATCGCAGGGCTCGACGCTGGATGCTGCCCCAGCCTCCGAGTGTGCGAGGCTGCACACGACATCCAGGAGAGGGCGGCGTACTCTAAGTAGGTCTAATCTGGGCCTTATAGAGCAAGAGCTTTCCTCCCCTGTCGGGAAATCTGGCTACCCTTTTTCGCAGGGCAGAGACCCTGGGGAGAGGCCTTTTTTGCAATGTGTTTGATGGGGCCGTCAAACCTTAGCTCTCGGTCCACCTCTACTCCCCAGAACCTTGACGGCTTCCTGGATGGGAGAGGAACGCCACCAAACCGCAGCCTCCCTTCCACTGCTGGCCCGGCAGCGGGTGACCGAGAAACCACCATTGCCTGTGTCTTCTCCGGGCAAAGTTCACCTGCCAACGTGTCCCCCCACTCCTGTATAACACTCAGTTGCTGATTGACCTCATCAGCAAGCACGCCCACTGCCATGTCGCGGGTAGGAGCAGGAGAGAGTACAGTCATCAGCGTAAGCCCAGACTGCTGGCAGCTGCTGGGAAGATCGTCCACCCTAGATGTTCCACAGGACTGGCCCCAGCACAGCCCTGTGGGACTGATGCTTCCATGGCAGGGACTCAGAGCCTGCCCGTTAACGACGACCCCGGAGGGTTCTTCCCCGCGGTAGTCCCCTCCCCTCTCTCTCTCTCTCTCTCCTCTCTCTCTCTCTCTTCTCTCTCCTCTCGTCTCTCTCGTCTCTCTCTCTCCCCTCTCTCTCTCTCCTCTCTCTCTCTCTCCTTCTCTCCTCTCCTCTCTCTCTCTCTCTCTCTCTCTCCTCCTCTCATCTTTTCCCTCTCTCTCTCTCTCTCTCTCTCCTCCATCCTCTCTCTCTCTCCTCTTCTCTCTCTCTCTCTCCCCTCCTCTCTCCTCCCCATTCTCTCTCTCCTCTCTCTCTCTATCCCCTCCTCTCTCTCTCCTCTCGCTCTCTCCTCTCTCTCTCTCTCTCTCTCTTCCCTCTTCTTCTCTTTCCGTCTCTCTCTCTCCCGTCTCCTCTCTCTTCCGTCCCTCTCTCCCGTCTCTCTCTCCCGTCTCTCTCTCTCCCGTCTTTCATCTTTGACCCTCTTCTTTATAGACATAAGGCCTGTCAACCATATGGATTTTGTTGTTAGGCTATTGTTATTGTTGCTATTGTTGTTGTTGTTGTTGTTGTTGTTGTTTGTTGTTGTTTTTTGGTTGTGTTTTGTTGTTGTTGTTGTTGTTGTTGTTGTGTAGTAGGTTTGTCCATACAGTTTTGTCCACGCCCGTCATAGGCTATGTAGAACCCCACGTCTGTTATTGGCGAGAGCGCATACTATATTTTTATGTGTATTGTGGCGGCCTGTATTCTATTTTTTTCTTTTTTTTGGTCTTTATGGTGACCCTGTATCTTTTTTTATTGTTCCATTTTTACCCATTTTGTACCCTCTCCTCTCTCTCTCTCTCTCCCCTTCCTCTCTCCCTTTTCCCCCTTTCTCCCTCCTTCTCTCTCTCCCCCTCCCCTCCCCCTCCCCTTTTCCTCCTCCCCTCTCTCCCCCCTCCCCCCGCCTCGCTCCCCCGCTCCCCTCTCCTCTCCTCTCTCCCCTCTCCCCCTCTCCCCTCTCCTCTTCCCCCCTTTTCTCTTCCCTCTCTCCCCCCCCGTCTTTCTCTTTTTTTTATTTCCATCTCTTTTTTTTGGGGGTTTGTTGTTTTTCATTTTTTTTTTTTTTTTTTTTTTTTTTTTTTTTTTTTTTTTTTTTTTTGGAATGTTTGGTGTTGGAAAAAATGGGTTTTTAAAAAGGGGTCCCCCCGGGGTTGTTTTGTGTGTGGTGTGTTTGTGGTGTAGTGTGGGGGTGTGTGTGTGTGTTGTTTTGTGGGGTTTTTTGTGTGTTGTGTGTGTGTTTGGTTTGGTGTGTGTTTTGTGTGTGTATGTTTGTGGTGTGTGTGTGTGTGTGGTGTGTGTGTTGTTGTGTGTGTGTGTATGTTTTGTGTTGTTGTTGTGTGTGGTGGTATGTGTGTGTAGGGTGTGTGTGTGGGGTTGTTTTTGGGTTTGGGTGTGTTGTTGTGTGTGTGGTGTGTGTGTGTGTGTTTTTGTGTTTTCTATGTGTGTTGGTGTGTGTGTGTGTGTGATGTCTTGTGGTGGTGTGTGGTGGTGTGTGTATTCAGGGGTTTGTGTGTGTGTGTGTGGTGTTTTTGTGTGTGTGTGTGGTGTCTATGTGGTGTGGTGTGTGGTGTGTGTGTGTGTGTATTCTATGTGGTGTGTGTGTGTGTTTTTGTGTGTTATGTGTGTGTGTGTGTGGCAGTGTGTGTGTGTGCTGTGTATGTGTGTGTGTGTACGTGTGTGGGGTTTTGGGGGACTTTGGCTAGAAACACTAGCTTTGGATATCTATAAAAAATATAAGCAAAGTGGGGGGGGTGTGTGGTTGTGTGTGTTTTTGTGTGTGTGTGTGTGTGGGGTGGTGTGTTTGTTTTGTGGTGTTGTGTGTGTGTGTGTGTGGTGTTGGGGTTTATAGGTTCCGCCCCCCGGGCGGAACCCCATCAATGGACATTTTTGGAAACCCGGGTTTTGACTAGAGGAATTTTTAAGCCCAATTATGAATGACCGTCATTTTTTATTTTATTTTATTTTTATACCTATTAGCGAGAATTGTGAAAAAAAAGGGGTTCGAAATTGAGAAACCTTGATGTAGGGTGATGGGTATGGGTGGGTGAAAGGGTGGGGGGATGTGTAATTTGGGGTGGGGGGATGGGTGAGTGAAGGGTGGGGGGGGTGGGTGATGGGTGGGGAATAGGTGGGGGGGGATGGGGGGGTATGAATGGGGGTTTTTGGGGATGGGTAATGGTGAGTGAAAGGGTGGGGGTGATGGGTAATGGGTAGTGAAGGGTGGGGTGATGGGTAATGGGTGATGAAAGGGTTAGGGGTGATGTAATGGGTTGGCGTTAATACAACTTTCTACATCCATATTTTTTAGGGAAAAATTTAGAAGGGGCTATCTGGAGAGTTTGTGTTTGGTGGGCCGAAGGCCCACCAATAGCCCTCAACAGGAGCTAGCCAAAAAGTCCGCCCGGAGGGCGGCTTTGCGGCTAGTTATAATATAAAAAGGTTACTCTATCTACAGCAGAAAAAAAATTAAATCATACACAGAACAACTTACGAATCGAATAATTAAGGAAATATCTGAACTTCTCATGATACCTTAAATCTTAGATGCAAATTTACAAGACATGAAATACAAAACATGTATTTTGGGTACCATTGTAACTCATGTTTTGTTAGTGGATACATTTTTGAAGAAAAAAAATAGAACAAAAAATGCTGCTGTAGCTGCCCATAACTGGAACCCGGGCGTCAGTTAGCAGGGGACATGTAGCCTGACATGTTAAGCTCTGTAGTGTCGCTGTAGAACTCCGTAAATGCAACACTATAAAGTATATAGAGCAAAAAATATATTCCTCTCTTTTTGTAATTTCTGGTTTTTTCTCTAGATTGATATGGGATGACTTGGGTAAGAATAATGATTAGAATGGAATAGATAATTTTGCTATAGACAAAATGGAGAGACAACTTATAATGATGAAAAGAAATGAAAGGTGCAAGAAAACGTTTTTAACCTGGCCCTTAAAGTAGACATTAAATATGTGCATTATTAGATACGTCTCCTATTTTTCTTTTACAAACTTTTCTCATGAAATTTGTGAGAAGATTCGAAACCATCGTCCAAAAAAAAATCTTAACTTTGTCTTAGCAAGAAAAGCGCAAGACTTCACTTTCAACTTGACAAATATGGAACAGTATTTGAGATTTGCCCTGAGACTCGAGGAAACTGCCTGGTAAAACACGTCTAAGCTTTGTAACTCGAGACTTTAAAGGTCGCTGAGATCAAGTAAAAAGTGACCAATAATGCACTTTTTGTCTCCTCCTTACAGAGATTGCTTTTACCTTCACATTCTTTTCTCTGAAGGTAGTAAAAAAGAGAGAGAGAGAGAGAGAGAGAGAGAGAGAGAGAGAGAGAGAGAGAGAGAGAGAGAGAGAGAGAGAGAGAGAGAGAGAGAGAGAGAGAGAGAGAGAGAGAGAGAGAGAGAGAGAGAGAGAGAGATGAGGAAGCCATTGTTTCACGCAGGTGTCATTGAGGGTTCTACACCTGCTTGCATGTCCAGGATTTATCGTCTGCGGTGTCTTGAGGGACAGAGGAACGAAGCGCTGTCTGTAGTCTGAACATGAATCATCGTCTCTCTTACTCTAGAATTGCGATCTTTAACAGCAAATTATCAGCAATGAACATTTAACTCACCTCAAGGCCTGACAAGCGCGTCATTAAGAGCCCCTCCGAAAGGATAACTTACGTGACGTTCCTCATTCCTAGGGCAGCAGGCCCCGTGTAGCGCCGCCCGGGTCATGTGTACCTCTACTGTACGTACACCATATTTTTTTTTCTCTTTCTCTCTCTCTCTCTCTCGCTCTCGCTCTCGCTCTCGCTCTCCTCTCGCTCTCGCTCTCTCTCGTCTCTCTCTCTCTCGCTCTCCTCTCGCTCTCCGCTCTCGCTCTCGTCTCCTCTCGCTCTCTCTGCTCTCTCCTCTCTCTCTCTCTCTCTCTCTCTCTCTCTCTCTCTCTCTCTCTCTCTCTCTCTCTCTCTCTCTCTCTCTCTCTCTCTCTCTCTCTCTCTCTCTTTCTCTCTCTCTCTCTCTCTCTCTCTCTCACTCCTCACACGGATGTCCTCGACAGGGGGAACATATCGATGTAAAACTAGGTGTGGCTACTCCCTCACCCCTTTGTCATAATGCGTCACGTCAAGCCCCTACCATTGAGATGTCCACGAAGTACTCCAACAAGGTGTAAATTCTTCCTCCCTTGTTAAGTATTCCTTCTGACATTAGACGGTGTCATCTCAGTCCTTTCATGGTGTGTGTATATTATCTTCAGGAAACAAGAACGTTCCTTGCTGTTATTTCACTCACTATCTACTTACCGTTGCCTGACTGCCATGTCCGGTTGGCCGCGGCAACAAACTTTCGTCTTAGGTAGCAAATGACTTCTTTCCGTGACAAGCAGACCGTAATTTCTAAAGTAATTGGCTAAAAGTGTGCCCGTATACCTGTTATTAGGAAATAGAATGGACAATAAAACAACGGATGCGTCTTATTGAAAAGGTCAACTAGTAACAAGAAACTAAACGTTTGCGTTATATACGAGTCATTGTGCATTCCAAAATATTAAACGCGATGCCAGTCATTTGTGGCAGAGTTGCAATGGGCTTAGTTAGGCAGTAATGGGCCTGGAAGAATAGTGGAAAGGGCGTGTCTGAACTTAAGTTAGAATAGGTAGGCTGTAGACGACTTGGCAGGGGTTTAGTGGGTGTGGCAGGTCATGTTTATGGTATGAGTGTTAGGTAGTGGGCGTGGCAAAGGTGTGGTGAGGGCGTGGTTGGTGTGGTAGCCCCGCACTGCTTTTCCGTCATTACTACAAACCATAAAAAGATAGTCGCGTCATTCTGCCCGCACATTAGGTCACTTTATGCACCTCGTATCGAAGCCTTGCCCTGACCTCCTTACTTTACCTGAGTGGCGCGAGTCAGCCTTCACCTTACTCATTCCTGGCCTCTCATTCACTCACTTATTCACTCACTCACTGTTGGGTAATGACTCTTCTTCATCCTGTTACCCCCTGTTATCTCTTATTGTAGTCTTTAGTGTAAGTGTACGTAAGTGTAAGTGTAAGTGTAAAGTGTAGTCTTTTCTATCTCTCTTCCTTTATTCTGCTCTACACTTCGCTAATTTTCCGCTCTCCTCTCTACTCCTGTCTCATCTCTATTATCTGTTATTCATCCTAGCCTTTCTCTTTTATCCTTTACTCTTCGACGGCTTTTATCTTGTCTGCATTACTTGTGCTATTATATTCCCATCGTCCAAATCTTGCCAAAATCACATGCACCAGCAGCAACAAGCAAGTCACATGCACCAGCAGCAACAAGCAAGTCAGGTGATCGTGGTAGTGAACGTGGTTGCCTCTCGGTGGTAAGGGTTGTTGTCAGGTTGATGGAGGAGTGATTATCAGCGCTGGGTGTTGGTGGTGGTTGATAGAGGTGGTTAATGTTGATGGCTGGTTATAAAAGTTAATAGTGACGGATGGGGGTGGTTGGCCGTGGTTTCCTTACACTCCTTTGCCGCTGCTGTGTAGTGTGGGCGTAAGGACGGAGGCAGCACAACCCGGAGGCACTGGAGAAGCAATCAGCCATAAAACGAAAGTGCTGTCCCCGAGAATCTTTTTAGGACATGTCTCCTTGCAAGCCTTTTTTTCAACTTTTTTGTCATTTATGAGTGTGCTCCGGCAGCGTCCATTCTTCCATTGTCATTTTTTTGTGTTCCTTTCAGAATATGGGCATATTTTTCATAGGTGGTAATGTGTTTCTGCCAGCGTGTTATCGTAAAATTTGATATGACTGTTATACTTCATGAAAGCATTTTCGCCCGTCTGACATAAACTGGCCAAGAAATATATTGCATATGTAATATTGATAGTTATAATGGTAATGGTGATTATAGGTATGTTAAGGATAATAACTAACACGGCATATCAGAAACAAATGCATAAGTTGGGATGCAATCCTCATTAAAAAATTACGCAGATTTCTCATCCATTCCTTGCATATGTATTGCAGTATTTGATCATTTACTGTTTGTTATAAGACTAAGCTCTGTATTAGTAACAATATCTAAATCAATAAACTCATGACTTATATCTATTTTGAAAGAAAAAAATTGTAATATGACATACACGATTAAAATATTGTAGGAAAGAAAATGTACAGGTTTGAGACATCAAATACATGATACCGATATGACATAACAATGTGCCCTCAGAGGGAAATATTTTAGGGGAAATAAGACTAATTATGATACACATAGGCCCGGCAGCTTAGTTTAATAGATCTTTCATACCTTGAGTTTAATTTCAATCATTCGACGTGCAGATAAACTAGTGTTCAGCATCGGATAACATCAGTGCAATTTGTTTCATGGGGATCACCGAACAGCAGCTTTCGATTCCGCAACACCGAGGACAATGCAGCGACTCGTGTGATCCGGATCTGGATCCAATGTCTTGTTTGCCAATTTTGCATCATGTGTTTCAAACGTAGTCAGACAAAATCAAACCTGATGTTGCAAGGTACCTAGTCTTGTGACACACGCGTTCACGTGTACACAGAATAACACCCTAGAGAAGCCGTATTGTTGCCAGATTTGTTTTGTTCGTTTGTCTCTTTTAGATTTAAAAAGGAAATTGGGAGAAACTGGTTCACAAATAAGGTGGTGAATGATTGGAATGGACTAAGTCGTCAGATGGTCAATGCGGAGTCTATTGCGGTCTTTAAAAGGAGTCTGGATAAATTCATGGATGGTGAAGAGAGGTGGATATAGGTAGAGTTAAGTAACAGGAACTACCTCGTGTAAGTGATTTCACGGAGAGATGCCACCGAGCGTTTAACTTCTGATCTTTCTATTATATCTGATTGGGGCAAAGCAAACCTTGTTTTGTTCAATGCCTCAAAAACCCAATTTCTTCACCTATCTTCTCGACAAAACCTGCCAGATAACTATCCCCTCTTCTTCAATGACACTCAACTGTCTTCTTCTTCTACAATGAACATTCTAGGACTATCCTTTACTAAAAATCTGAACTGGAAATCTCACATCTCATCTCTTGCTAAAACAGCTTCTAAGAAGTTAGGTGTCCTGTGGCGTCTGCGTTCTTTTTTTCTCCCTCCCAATTGCTTGCTCTCTACAGGGGCTTTGTATCCGCCCATGTATGGAGTATATCTCACATGTTTGGGGAGGATCCACCTATACAGCTCTCCTAAACAGGGTTGAGTCATAAGCTTTTCGTCTCATCAACTCCTCTCCTCTGACTGACTGTCTTCAATCTTTAAATCACCGCCGCAATGCTGCTTCTCTTGCTCTCTTCTACTGTTATTTTCATGCTCACTGCTCTTCTGAACTTGCTAACTGCATGCCTTCCCCCCCTACCGCGGCCTCGCTGCACAAGACTTTCTACTCATTCTCATCCCTATTCTGTCCATCTCCCTAATGCAAGAGTTAATCAGTATCTTTACTCTTTCATCCCTTTCACTGGTAAATTCTGGAACTCTCTTCCTGTTTCTATTTTTCCACTTTCCTATGACTTAAATCTTTTCAAAAGAAGAGTAACAAGACTCCTCCCGAACTAAATTGGCTCACCCCTCTTTTTTATTTTATTATCTTACTGTCTTCTTTATAGGGACTGGCAACTTAGCGGGCTTTGTGTTACCCATTTTTGATGTGCCCTTGGCCAGTCCTATGTGATGTAAAAAAAAAAAAAAAAAAAAAAAAAAAAAAAAAAAAAAAAAAAAAAAAAAAAAAAAAGTCTCACGGCCTCTTGTAGCTTCCTTACTAATTTCTTATGTTCTTATGTTCTTATGTTCTTTCCCTTTGCCTTCCTGTACTGCGAAGGTAATTGATGGTAGATGTAAGGTTATTAGCAGGGCAGATATCGGCTGTTGAGGCACAGAGACAGGAGTTCCTGCAGTGGCACGTGTAAATTTATCAGTTCTTTCTGAGGTGAATGACGCAGTGCATCTTATATGGATCAGAGGAGCAGCATCACGCCCTGTCATGGATAACATAAGAACATAAGAAAATAAGGAAGCTACAAGAGGCTGGGAGACCTACACGGGGTAGTTCCTGTTACTTAACACTACCTACATCCACCTCTCTTCCCCATCCATGAATTTATCCAGACTCCTTTTAAAGCTCTCTAATGACTCCGGACTGACCACCTGATGTGGTCATTCATTCAACCACCCTATTTGTGAACCAGTTTCTCCCTATTTCCTTTTTAAATCTACGTTTTTCCAGCTTGAATTCGTTACTTTCTTCATCATCATTCAGGATCATCTTTCCAGTCCGCCTGAAGTGTGTCAAGACTCGACACCCTCGACACACCTGTGTTAAGGGGGAAAAAACAGTTCATGTATATAATATGTAGTTTTGTAATATTTCATCTTTGGGGAGCCAGTGGTCGAGTGGTTAGCGCCTGCAAGTATGTTTCGACTTCGAAAAATGTCGAGAATTTTGAGTTCCCTGCTGGATTCAAAGTCGGGACATCGAGCGCACCACTCCAAGACACTAACCACTCAGCCAGCACCTCCCCTATACTAGGAAAAACTAGGACTAGGGAAAAAATTGTTTGCAGTGCTTTGCTTCGTAATGTTTTGCACCACAGGGTATTCCCGCAGCTGACGTCGCCTCATGAAATCTCACCGAAATGTTATACGGAAAGTTTGTTCATAAACTTTTGAATTTCCACGCTTCGTTCTCAAGTGCATTTTTAGTTCGTTTGTAGCGTCGCACACAATAGTATGTTGTAGTAGCTGTGGTGGTGGTAGAAGAAGTAATAGTAGTAGTAGTAGTAGTAGTAGTAGTAGTAGTAGTAGTAGTAGTAAGTAGTAGTAGTTATGGTAGTAATAGCAGTAGTGATAAAAACAGTAGTAGTAATAGTAGCAGTAATATTGATAACGATGACAGTAGCAATGGTAATATTGATAATGAATAATAATATATTTGATAAATTAAAATTATAATGGCATCATTAAAGAAGTAATAGTACCGATAATAAAAACAATGACGTCGTCCCAGAAAAATATGATGAAGAAACATTTACTAATAAAAGAAAAACACACTAGAGAAGACAGGTTGCCCCATGGAACAAGTGAAACGCGTGATCGTTTGTTTGACCGGCAACGGATTTTGTTCCAAGGCTTTGCAAACTGTATTTATAGAAGAAAAAGAGCGACTTGTAGCCTCAACCTGTGACCTGTAACGTAAGAGGATTCGCGGGGGTTAAACGTGCGGGAGGCATATTCCCGTTCTTTATGCGAGTATGTGGTTTCCGAGTGAAGACACTTGGCTGTAGCTCCGAAACTAACCATAGGATTGTCTCGAAAATATCCTCATGGTGATTCCCATGCAAAGTTACCATATGACGATCAGGTAAACTTAACCTACCCTATCCGCAACCTTACGTAACCTAACCCGACGTGTTCAAGAGTAAACGCCACATACTCTTCCAGAAAATTGGAATATGCGTACGGGATGGCGAGCGAAGGGACCGCCTGGCCTGTGAAGCTGCGGGGGGAGACGAGAGATTACTTTATAAAGGTCTTAAAAGTGTGTTGCATAGAATAAAGAAAAAAATATTTGTGGCAGAAAACTAAATCACGACACATCTGCCTTCCACTTCTTGATGACGGCAATAAAAACGATCGTAATAATAGCAATAATGATAATAGTTAAGAACATAAGAACATACGAAAATAAGGAAGCTAAAAGAGGCTGTGAGATCTACACGTGGTAGTTCCTGTTACTTAACATTACCTACATCCACCTTTCATCCCCATCCATGAAATTGTCTAGCCTCCTTTTAAAACTCCCTAATGACTCCACACTAACTACCTGTCTACTTAGTCCATACCAATCATTTACGTTAGTTGTAATGCTAATAATACGTGACAAAATAAACATACCATCAACAATAATAGTCGAGCAGGAATAACAAGTAGCCTCCTCCCCATCCCTACCACTGTCAGCCGGGCAGGTGGGCTTTCAGGTAGACCTAAAAAGGAAAAAAAAAAAAAACCGCAAGTAAAAGGCCCATTTCCTGTAGCCCATTAAGTCAGTTCCCCGCCAGACCGCCTTCACCCTAACCCCAGCGGGAGGGAAGAACCAAAATGCCCTGAAGCCGCCCTGACAGACTCAAGAACAGTGATTAGGGCATATCGCTTGCAAGGCTCGCTTACCCTAACCCCCTCTACCTCCATCCCCTCCCTGCAACCTTTCCTCGCCCAGCCACATCCTCTTCTCCCTCCCCCAATCGCATTTTCCCCTTCTGCCTGCGTCCCCTTTCTTCCAGTTGCCCCATTCCTCCCTGCCTCCCAAATCTGATCTCTTTTCACACTCCTTGGAAATCCATGAGCTTCTTCCATATTTTCCAGGAGAGCAGAAACAAATGCAGGTGTGACGGTATGAGTGGCTGTGTGACGGTCTGAGTAGCTGTGTGACGGTCTGAGTGGCTGTGTGACGGTCTGAGTGGCTGTGTGACGGTCTAAGTGGCTGTGTGACGGTCTGAGTGGCTGTGTTACAGTCTGAGTGGCTGTGTGACGGTCTGAGTGGCTGTGTTACAGTCTGAGTGGCTGTGTGACGGTCTGGGTGGCTGTGTTACAGTCTGAGTGGCTGTGTGACGGTCTGAGTGGCTGTGTGACGGTCTGAGTGGCTGTGTGACGGTCTGAGTGGCTATGTGACGGTCTGAGTGGCTGTGTGACGGTCTGAGGGCTATGTGACGTCTGAATGCTATGACGTCTGATGCTGTGTACGTCTGAGTGCTGTGTTGACGTTGTCTGGCAGGAGGCTGACTAGTGTGTGACGGTCTGAGTGGCTGTGTGACGGTCTGAGTGGCTGTGTGACGGTCTGAGTGGCTGTGTGACGGTCTGAGTGGCTGTGTGACGGTCTGAGTGGCTGTGTGACGGTCTGAGTGGCTGTGTGACGGTCTGAGTGGCTGTGTGACGGTCTGAGTGGCTGTGTGACGGTCTGAGGGGCTATGTGACGGTCTGAGTGGCTGTGTGACGGTCTGAGTGGCTGTGTGACGGTCTGAGTGGCTGTGTGACGGTCTGAGTGGACTGTGTGACGCGAGTCTGTGTGAGTCAGCTATGTGACGGTCTGAGTGGCTGTGTGACGGTCTGATGGCTGTGTGACGGTCTGATGGCTATGTGACGGTCCTGGTGGCTTGTGACTGGTCTGAGTGGCTTGTGTGACGGTCTGAGTGGCTGTGTGAACGGTCTGAGTGCTGTGATCAACGCGTCTCGATGGCTGCTCGTCTCTCATTCTCTCGTACGTCTATCTCACTGTCTCGTCTTGACACTCCATCTTCTCCTCCCTCTGACCTCTCTGCTGCTGTTGGGTCTCTTTCTCAAGCCCCTCTGGTCTTCTCTCTTCTCTCTCCTCTCTAAAACATCTCCAGTCGTTCTCTCCTCATTCCTCTCGTCTCTCTTCTCTCTGCATCTCTCCTCTCTCTCCTCTCTCCTCTCTCCTCTCTCCCCTCCTCTCTCTCTCTCTCTCTCTCTCTCTCTCTCTCTCTCTCTCTCTTCCTCTCGTCTCTCTCCTCTCCTACTCTCTCCTCTCTCTCCTCTCTCTCTCTCTCTTCTCTCTCTCTCTTCCTCTCTCTCTTCTCTCTCTCTCTCTCTCTCCTCTCTCTCGTCTCCTCTCTCTCTCTCTCTCTCTCTCTCTCCTCTCTCTCTCTCTCTCTCTCTCTCTCTCTCTCTCTCTCTCTCTCTCCTCTCTCTCTTCTCTCTCGTCTCTCTCCTCTCTCTCTCCTCTCTCTCTCTCTCTCTCTCTCGCTCTCTCTCTCTCTCTCTCTCTCTCCTCTCTCCTCTCTCATCTCTCTCTCTCTCTCTCTCTCTCTCTCTCTCTCTCTCTCCTCTCTTCTCTCTCTCTCTCTTCCCTTTCCCTTCTTTTCCCGTTCCTTCCCTTTCCCATTCCATTCTATCTCTTCATTTTTCTACCCTCTCGCTCCACCCCTTTACCATCTACCTCCTTTCCCTCTCTCCTCTCTCTCCCTCCCTCCCTCCCTCTGTCCCTCCCTCCCTCCCTCCCTCCCTCTATCCCTCCTCCTCCCTGCCTCCCTCCCTCCCTCCCTCCCCTCTCTCCAAGCCATACTCGAGAACTGTCTGCCTCTGTAACACTATTGATGCCACTCACATTTTTAGCACAACGTGAAATCCTCCTGATATTGCCTTTTCTATTGAGTGTGTGGCGCGCGCAGGTCCCAGCTTGTCATATTTATTGGTTCCTGGGAGGGAGAGAGAGAGAGGAGAGAGAGAGAGAGAGAGAGAGAGAGAGAGAGAGAGAGAGAGAGAGAGAGAGAGAGAGAGAGAGAGAGAGAGAGAAACAGAGAGAGACAGAGACATAGTGAGAGACAGTGAGAGAGAGAGACAGAGAGAGAGAGACAAACAGAGATAGACAGAGACATAGTGAGAGACAGTGAGAGAGACAGAGAGACAGAAAGACAGACAGAGATAGACAGAGACACAGTGAGAGACAGAGAGAGAGAAAGACAGAGACAGACAGACAGACAGACAGACAGACAGGCAGATAGACAGACAGACAGACAGTCAGACAGACAGACAGACAGACAGAGAGAGAAGAGAAAGAGAGAGAGAGAGAGAGAGAGAGAGAGAGAGAGAGAGAGAGAGAGAGAGAGAGAGAGAGAGAGAAAGGGGGTTAATTGCTAGGCGGATGTTTGTGTAGGAATAGATCAGTAGAGAGGGGAGAGGACGAGAGGGAGGAAAGGGTAGAGGGAGAAAAAAGGTATCACTGACATACGCACTACAAAGGAACACAAATAAATAAAAGACCAGTTGCTGCTTTTTTTTTCCATGTGTTACTTTCAGCATTGAACTTTTGTATCGCGTTTTTATTTCATTTGTTCTACTACTTGTTTGTGTGTATTTTTTCATCCTCATTTATTTTGTTTTATATTTATCTTCTTCTTTCATTCCTTCTATTTGCTCTCGCGAATGATTTCAGGAGGACTTTCTACATCCATTCATTTTGTATACACCTCATATATTTTTCTTCCTTCCTTCCATCCCTTTTATTTCATTTCCTCTTTTCCCTTTCTTCTTCGTACTCCTCTCCTATTATCCCTTCTCTCTTTTTCTCCTGCATTCTTACTTTCTTTTTTCTTCGTCCCTCTGTTCAACCATCTCATTTCCATTAATCGTTTCCCTGCTGGCTCCACTTTTCTTTTTTCGTTTCGTTCCTCCTCCTTTCTCTGATCTCCCTTACATCCCTCCTGCCATACCCTCATGCCACGCCCTGCACTAAGGTTACCATATTTGCATAACATTCTTCTACTGCTCCTCCTCATCTCCTCCTCGTTCTCCTCCTTTTCTTCCTCCTACATCACGATTTTTCTTCCTTTCCTGCTGGCACTGGTGTGGGGATTAGAGATGTTGGATAAGGA
>JACEEZ010024238.1:10511-53011 GCA_016584305.1 Chionoecetes opilio
GTGCCAAGGTACCTTTCGATGCCCTCTGACGACCAGCTTCCCTGTCAACTTGGGTGCATTCATGCTCGACCATCCCCCTGGTCTGCCTCTCCCATCGTAACCCCAACCACATTTTGGTACCTGTGCTTCCCCGTCAGGCCCCTGGCCGATGCCATGCACTGCCTGGCCCTCCTCAGCTTTTTAGGATCGCGACTAGGTACGACATGTCTGGAGAGAGGTGGCCGTCAGCGATAAGGTCCTGGGGGAATCCAGAAGCCAAGGCAGCAGCAGCAGTGGGCGGAACTTTCGAACCGGATGTTTGGATGCGGAGCTGGACTTCGACCGTACGTTTTTGGGACCGACCTACGCTGTTTTTTTGTGACTTTTAGAGTTTGTGTTTAGGACCTTAGACCAAAACAGTATCCACCCCTGAAGCCACCTACGTTGGGTAAATAATAACGTGGAAATCTAGTTGCCAGGAAAAAGGTTTTTACCCGAAAAACAAGGCGATTTTGTATGAGAAGTGAGCTTTCGGCGTCTGGCGAATTTAATGTAGGTTTACGGCAATATCGAGGGCATACTTCCGATAGATTTTTTTAGCGCTCTACAACTTTGTCATCAGTGAAATTTCGAATCTCTAAACTTAAAGTGGCTTCTCTGTGAGTTTAAAGATGGGGGTATGCTAACTATGTTTTGCATATAAATTAAAAGTCCATTTTGCATAGCAAAAAAGTGCTCAAACCAAAAGGTTGAAGGGAAAAACCCACCTTTAAAATAAATTTTTTACATAAGAAAACACCTGCCAAATTCGAATAATCTATATTTCACTTTTCATTGGACTTACGGCGTACCCTAGTGGACATGGAAGCTCCGGGCCAGTAGCGGCCTCCTTCTCCGGTGCCGCACCCTTGCCTGTTGGGACTGATCCTCTGGCAGACTGCAGTGAGGAACAGACTGGCGGTGCCTTGGGTCGTGCTGGTGACGGGGTTGCAAAGGTAAAACACGAACCCAAAGGAAAGGACCAAGCTTCACAGCGAACCAGATCGTTTCGAAAGGACAACTAACATAAGTAACTGAGTCTGTACAGTATTCTCGTATTTTTTTTTCTTTAACTTTGTAATAACGAGGATACACGAGGATAACGAGATAAACGAGCTAACGAGGATGCATTTCCCTTTCACAACATAAGTGATGCGGAATTTTTTTAAGTAATCGTCCAGACCCAATTTTTTTTTGCCGAATTATGTTTAATGTACATTCAAAACACCTAATCCACCAAAAATAATTTATTTCCAGGCCTTATTTCCGTAAAAACACGACTTTTGTAAAAAGCGCGCGAAAAAAACATCTTCCCTCCAACAAGGCTACGACTGTTATTGATGACGTCAGACAGGGAACGCCCGCAGACGACTCTGTCTGACACCTGTCGCAAATGTTTGATGAGTCGCTTGTACTTCGGTGTCAGACAGTGACTTGTCGCTGTGACAGATCTGAGTAGCGATGCTCAATCTGACACCGAAAGACATAACGCTGGTCGCGTATACGTAGAGGAAACGAAAACCTCATATTGTATTGGTACTATGATGTTTTGAGCCCGAGTACTAGGTGGATGACAGGTGTTAGCGAGCCTGAGGTTCAACCTGAGTACCTGGCCTTCTCCGAAACATCGGATTGGTAATGAAGGTTACCATGTGTGTTGGGAAGCACAATGAAGGTACTTTCGAGAAAATCCTATGGTTAGTTTTTTGGAGCTACAGTCAAACGTCATTACTCTTAAACGCACATACTACATTAACTACAGCAAATAGAGTTGGAAAATTATGCGGTGGTAAGGCAGAATGTGACAGCCACACACCACAGTGTCTCTCCACCACGGGGCACCCCACTCCACAAACTGGTTTACATTTGTCTCGTTAAGATTCAAAGCCTCACAGTCGTGGTGGTCCACCGCCGTGAGAAGGTTGTGACCCCTTGTGTTGGTGATTCTAGACCTGCCTTGCTTCAAAGCTTCGGGCACCACAGTACTAAACACCCCTCAAGGCAAACCCAACTTTGGCATGGCGATCTGACAAGAACAGTCATGAGAACGTGGTGATGAAGATGCATACCTATCTGGTGGGTGAGAACATGTCTGCCCACTCCTGGTTAAAACATCTGTTCTTGGGTCGCAGACGTCAGGGAAGGAATGTCATCACTCTTGGCAGCTGGTGAGTCTTGTGATCATCAGGAGGTGTAATAGGTATATAAATATACATTAGTCTGTTTATAGGGAGCACCAGCGGAGAAGGGCATGACCAGGCCAGGAGGCTGGTAGCGGAAGTGTACGAGTATCTGGTGGCTGAATGTGAGGGAATAGGATGAGGTACAGTTCGTGTTGTATATTAGCCGGCTTTAGACGATCCCCAGAGACTTATCCTGGCGGCTTCCTCGACTTACAGTAAGTACTTAATCATGTCTAGATAGCACCTTGACGGGACCGTCATACGGTGATCAGTGGACGGCGTCGGGCGTCATGTCGTATCCATACATACTCGGCCACGCCCTCGAATCAAGCTTGGACGTAGGAGCTGTCCTTGTAGGTTGGCGAGGTGCAATAGGAAACTAACCTGGAAGTGATCTGAAACGGGAGAGTCTAAGAAACATGTGTTTGTCCATACCGTGCTCCTTGTCACCCCCTGCGGAGAACTCTCGGTAGGCGTAGGGTCTGGACCGAACGTAAGCTCTGCGGGACTGGCTTTTGAGATCTTCCTTAGTTGTAGTGCGAAGGCGAAAAAAAAAGCAGTATCCAATGGCAAGGAGTCCTCCCAGTCGGTACGATGAGGTTTAGCCTTAAGGGCGTTCCTTGAAGATGGCGATGAAACGTGCACACCCGGTTAGCCTGTGGATGATAAGCAGTTGTGTGTTGTGAGTAGTCTCCTAGAAAAGCATAACTCTTGCACAGATGTGATTCAACTGGGCCCCGCGTCCTCTGACGACTGTAGTATGTGCACCCAATAGTGTGAGAGACCCATTACGATGATGCTAAATGGCCGTCGATTCTGCGAGATTCAGGCAGAGGCCCTGCTGTAGTCCATCTAGTTGAAACGATCGAAACCGTTAAGATATACCTGTACCCTCTGGATGGATATTACAATATCCACATGAACAGTCCTGGAACCTGCATCTTGCTAAAAGAGAAAAGGGTTGCTGCGTGAGCCTTCACGTGGCGTGACCTTTGATGCCCTGACACGAAAGACACTGTTAAACCAGGATCGAGCATCTCTTGGGGGGAATACGTGGCCATACCCCTGTCCGAGTTAAGAGTCGCTGGGTAGCCTTGACTCCCGGGTTTGCTCATGTTGTGGAATGATTGGAACACCTATCGTCGTTGAGATCCTTGGGATGAATGGTCCGGCCTCTCCACACTACACGTTCACACCCTAACTTGAAGTGTTGTCCCAGGCACTTGAAAGGGACTTAACTGAAGTGACAAAGGCTCTCTCTTGACACGGCCATCTCTTCGTCTGTCTCTTGAGCTATAGCGATCTGTTGGTATCAAGAGGCACTGATATTGATAAATAATTATTAGATGGACGCTTGAGGGCGTCAGCCACAGGGTTTCTTAACTCCGCCAACAGGTGGATGTCAGTCGTAACTCGAATATAGGATGAGCTGTCGCTGAACCCGTGAGTATATCATCGGACGACGTGCCTAACGAAAGTCAAAGGCTTGTTCTCCATAGAATGTAAGACTGCCGACCCTCTATTAATGTTTTGAATTTGCCGCAACGGCCTGTCTATCGCAATAGTTCCCGATCATATGTACTGTACTTGACTGGGTATATCGATGTGCTGGAGTAGAACCATAGGCGATACTTCACCATGTAATGATCTGCTGAACACTGCGCCGACCGCAGTAGAAAGGAGGCGTCGGTAGTAAAAAGACCTTGCTTCAGGGTCTGAATAAGCAAGACTAGGAAGCCGTGCTATATCCTCCTTATGTAATGAAGCATTCTGCAGCCTCTTGTGGACGCACTTCAGCGGGGCTGGTCGTCTGTGGGCAATACCCTTCAAAGGTAATGTAACGGAGTAACGTATCTGCTGCCTTGGGGAGGAAACGTGGGTAGATATTTACAATACCCATAAACTCCGAGCTTTTTTGGCAAAAGTGATTGTGGGAAATGACGAACTCTACTTTTGTGGCACTGTGAGTGAATACCTTCTTTACTCACCCGATGTCCTAAACAATCAACTGCTTCACCCCAAAACAACCTTCGGCTGGAAGGATTTTTGATGTTATTGTCTCGAAGGCTACCGGAACCTGCTGAAGATGGGTGCGATGTTCCTCCTTACTGCCTGGATGCACTAGAAGGTTTCATATGACATAGTGTCGAATCAGGCGCGCAAGACATGGTCCATATAGCGTTGAAAGGTTTGTGCCGCATTCCGTAAACCAAAATTCATATACCTGAATTCGTTCAGTCCAAAAGGCGTAGTTATAGCTGTTTTGGGTATGTCTGCAGGGTGAACTGGGATCTGATGGAAAGCTCTCACTAGATCTATCTTAGAAAAGATACTTTGTCCATTTAACTTCAGATGGAAATCCTGAATGTGTGGTATAGGGTACCTATCCGGCACGGTAACCTTGTTCAGTGCCCTATAATCCCCACACGCACGCCATTCCCTACCAGAAGGCTTGAGGACCATATGGAGAGGTGACGCCCAACAGCTCTTCGATGGTTGTATCGTTCCATCCTTTTGCAGAGAATCGAACTCTGCCTTCGCCGCTAGGAGTCGGTCGTGATGCAAGCGCATGGTCGAGCGTACACTGGTGGGCCTGTCGTCTCGATATGATGGAACACGTCATGGACAGTAGCTGATCGTCGTTGGAGAGGCTCTGTGAGAGTAGGAAATTCTTGAAGGTCTACAATGTCGGTATTATTATGAATGAGTGTGATACGTGGGCTCTCACACCTGGCAACGGTACTACCAATGGTGGTGTGTGAGGACTGCTGTCGTAAGCAGCGGTTGCCAGGGTCAACAAGCAGATCATAATAAGTAAGAAAGTCGTATCCCAGTATGGGCTGAGTAACTTCTGCAACTACAAAAACCCATGGGAACTTACTGGGCAAACCGAAATCCATCGTGATCCTCTGTGCCATAAGTCGCAATTGGTGTTCCGTTGGCCGCCAGAAGGTCGAACGCAGGTGGCGTATACTTGCGGTCATCCTGGGTAGGAGGGAGAATGCTGACGGATGCTCCTGTGTCCACTAAGAAACTCTTACCAGTGCATTGGTCTCTTACACGTAGCAAAGACACAGGAGCGTCAAAAACTGCAGAGGAGCTCGCATTCACTTGCCCCCGCCGAACTCGTTTCCCGACCACTGGCATGGTGGACGGCACTGTCTGGCCCTGGCACCAAAGGTGGAATGGTACCAGCACAATTCAACGTTGGTAAAGGTAGAAAACGATGGATGGGACGCACCTTTACCGTTGAGACTGTTACGCCCTCTATGTGGAACAAACGGGCGGGGCACTCTTATATTCATGCGCTCCTCAATGGCGTCTAGTCGTTGCAAGATTTGGCGAAGCGGAGTGCCTGAAGTTTCAGTTCTAGGTAATCCTGCAGCACAGACATGTTGATCCTCCGTAGTGTCGCCAGACATTAACGACCCCATATAAGGTGGTGGAGCCTCTGGGGGGCAGGCATGAAGACATTCGCTTGTTGGCTGTAGGTCTATTTTTGGAAAATTTCTATCGGTGGAGAAAGTATTTACAACATTGAATAATGCTGGATTAGGTGCAAGTGCGGTAGAATGAGTACGGTCTGACAATGGTGATTGATTGATTGATTGATTATAGTTTTAAGGCGCCGCAACTGCGGGGTTATTGACGCCTGCTTACATAAGATACATGAAAAGTAAAACTAAAAAACAAAATTTAAGATAGAATACAAATATTTAAAATAACGAAATACATAAAAGAACAAGAGTACATTAAAAACAATAATAAGTAAATATTAAAAACATCATAACTTGTTGAAAGGCCAGCCTTCTCATAAAGGTATGGACTTCATGTCCCGGAGAGAAACACCTCTCTCCCAATGCCAGGGAGAGACGGTAAGCACCGTCCGACCCGCGACACCGGGACAAAAATGGGCCCCAGACATAACTACGTCACGGTTTGTTTACATCGGTGCATTGTGGGGATAAGGCGGGGTCGCCGCGGGTGGACCTACGAAGGGAAAACTACGGCGATGGAAGAATTTCGAGTTATTTTGCGCGAAATTGATATTCCAGGTGCTATATTACTGTGCTCTGTTCTCGCTAACAACACTATAGAGAAGACCTGAGGTAATGGCTGATGTGCAGGATGGCTTCTAAACCAAGAAAACAGAGTCATAACAGAGCTCGTCAAAAGGTAAGCAACTGGTAGGTACGTAATGTGTCCCTACCACTTGCTTACTTCTTAATGAGACTCTGCTGTGACTGTTTTCCTGGTTTAGAAGCCTTCGCGCATCAAACCATCACTCAGGTCTTCTCTATGTTTGTCATCAATCAATCATTGGGGCATACCCGGGGGGCGCGTCGCCTCGCCCACCCAACGACGCCACTCCCGGGGGTCACCACGCGCGTATGTTGTCAGCGAGCACGGAAATATAGCACCTGGAATATCATTTTGCCCAAAACAACTCTAATTTTTTTCATCGTCGTAGTCTTTCTCTTTGTAGGCTGTCATATTCATGGCTTATGATAGTATAAAATACCTTATTAATTGAGTTCCTTTTGTTGTCTTTCCTCATATAAGTGCTACATCATGGTTTAAGTGTTGACTTGACGAAGCCAATGAATACTCTTGAGTCTATTACCCACATCACACCTTGCTTTGATTTATCTTATTACTCATCATAACAAGTTGCATAACCACGGTGACATACCATCCTTGCCTCATGGTACCTGCATGCTGCTGTACTGTCGTCTACCGATATTTTTGTCTCTACCAAATCGGGAAAACTCCGACAGTAATGTTAAGTTGGTATCCGGTCATTCGCCCACACATTTCGCCACACCATAGTCATTTCGCCCACGGTCATTTCGTCCCACTATGGAGTCTATGGAGATAGGAGGTTAGGTTATATTTGTTTAGTGTGTCGAGAGCTCCCAACCCCCCGCTAGAGGTTAGGTTAGATTTGTTTAGGTTAGTTAGGGTAGGTTAGATTTTGGGTAGTTTAGGTTAGATTAGGTTTGGTTAGATTAGATTTTGGTTAGGTTAGGTTAGTTAGATTTGGTTAGGTTAGCATATCGGTGGTCAAGCCCCTGCTAGGGTAAGGTTAATTTTGGTTAGGTTAGGTTTATTTTGGTTAGGCAATTTTCGTCATTTCACCCACAAGACATTTCGTCCACATGTAAGTCAATTCGCCACATATAAGAGTCAATTCTACCACTCTAAAGTCAATTCGCCCACACGATCCATGTCACGGAGTCATGTAACTATATCTTCCTCGGCAGAAATGGAATGAACCACCAGTAACCTTGGGCGAAATGACGGTAATTTCTAGTGTTTGCCCATACTCTCCACTTCCCCTAAAAGTTGGGGACCTGTGGGAATGCGGGGTTTTCGGGTGGGAACAAATTATGCGTCGGAAACACGTAATTAAAGAGTTGTGTAGGGGGGGGTAAAATTCCCAGATTGGGGTTAATTTTCCTTATATTAGAGAAAATTCCCTAACCAAAAAAACCAACCAAACCCAAAAATTAACCACCCTAGCAGGGCTTGACCCCCCGTAACCAACCTACCAAAAATCAAACCAAGCAAACCCCAACTAACAAATCAAAACCTATCAAACCCTATTAGATTTGGTTAGGTAGGTAGTTTAAAAATTTTGGTTAGGAATGTTAGTTTTGGTTTAGGTTAGGTTATCGGTGGGTCAAAAACCCCGCTAGGTTTTTAGGTTAATTTTTGGTTAGGAATTTTCTTAGTTTTAAAGGGAAATTACCCTAGTCTGGGGAAATTTTTCCCCCCCTACACAACTTTTTAAATTTAGTTTTTTCCGAGAAAATTTTGTCCGGAAAAAAATTTTTCATACAAAAAAAAAAGTCTCACCGAATTTTAGGGTCGCCGTTTCCTTTAAAAACACAAATCTCCAAAAAAATCACAAAAACTTGACGGGAAAAATGTGTCAGGGTCTCAAAACCGGGGGAAATTGAATAAACTACCAAACCAAAAGCTTAAACCTAACCTTATAGGTTTTTAATGAAACCAACCTAACCTTAACCATAATTGATTGATTGATTGATTATGTTAAGGGCGCCGCAATGCGGGGTTTTTGACGCCGTTACAAAGAACATGAAAATTTAAAATAAAATAAAAAAATTTAAGATAGAATAAAAATATTAAAAAAACCCAAATACAAAAGAAAAAGGGAACATTAAAAAAAAATAATTTAATATTAAAAACATCATAATTTTTTGAAAAGGGCCAGCCTTCTAATAAAGGTAGGATTTCTTCCCGGAGAGAAACCCTCTCTCCCAATCCCAGGGGAGGGGACGGTAAGCACCGTCCGCCCCGCGAAAACCGGGACAAAAATTGCAACGTAGGCCCCAAGACTGGGACACTCGACAGCAAGTGCCGCACGGGTTAAAGGGGGGCCCAAAAACAATCTCAAGTAAGGAGGGGGGCCCCCCCTCCATGAGGAACCATGGGAAAGAGTGTGACCAATACCAATCGTCCCAAGGCAGTCCCCCATCCCCGGGAGAGACCGCAGTAGCTCAGCCCTCGAACTTTGGCGGATGGGCGCATTTATTTTCCCCTATAGTAATCCAACGTTCCGGCCAACTGTTTAACGATTATGGTTTTGCCGAGCGCAGGCCGAGCCGGACTGCAAAATGTGATAGAGCGGTCTTTAGTGCGTTTTCCCAAAGGCATCATTCCTCATTATCGGCAAACCACAGTGCCGGTACCCAACAAAAGTACCGTCCGGCCTCCCCTCTTGAGCGTAAAACCTTTCCAGGATGGCATTGACCAGCGGAGGGGGAGAGTTAAAATTACACAGTGTTTGAAGAGCACTACAAGACACAAAAATTGTAAAAGAGACACCGGAAGGGAAAAAATACCCTGAGAGATATAAAAAGCACTTTTTCACCCGTTAAAAACAGATAAAACATTGGAAGGCTGAGCCTTTGTTAAACGATGGGAATACGCACCGTATCCAACCCCTTCGTCTGTTTTGGAAAACCCATCAGAAAAAGACAGGGACAAACTCTGATGGTGAAAAGTGGTCAAAAAAAACGGGCACGCTCAGCCGAGGAGGAAAAACCCCCTTTTGAGAGCGGAAGGTTTTTTGCAGGGGGACGCTTCTGGGAGAAGCCAGGACCGAGTCGTGGGCATGCGGGAGATCCGTAAAGCGGGAAGGTAGGTCCCCAAAACTGTCAACAAAACCAAAGGGGGTTTTTGGTAAGCTTTTTCGCCATGGTAAAGTTGCGATCCTGAATCACAAGACACAGAGGGAAGCTTTTGAGCAGGGGGGCGTTGGAGCGAACCAAAATTTTAACAGGAGGGACGGGCGTTGAAGTCTAAGGGAGGACACCAGCACCCCCAATGATTGGGATGGGAGAGACCTGAACCCCCGGGGTTTGCCAGACGGACACCAGAGTTACCAAATCCAGCATCCGCAGTGAGTGGGTGTGGCAGGGGATAACTTCACATCCTATTCAAGCTCAAAAAGGATAATGGCGGTGAAGATAGAGGGTGAGCGCGACACCCCCCCAGTGGTGTGCAGAGGATTTCAGAGACCCAGGTCGGAGACAGTCAGTCTTGAGAGCAGAAGGTGAGGTACCCAAGCAGTCTTGTCAAAAATAGTCCAAAAAAAGGGTCTTTCCTACATGGTTTTCTCTTATCGTAAAGATACGGGTCTGGGTCGGGATGAATCCCACGGGTTCTGAAAAAATGAACCGCTAAGTTTGTTGGAAAAAAACCGGAACCCACGATCGTCTTCCATCACAAATTTTACAATAGAAAGTTAAAGTCTTCCTCTGCAACCGACACCGGAAGAGAAAAAGAGTTTGATAATATCCACGTATAATTTACAAAACAATCCCCTCGGGCGTACATCAACAATCCCATGAGGCCACAGGAACAGAGCTACCTCAAGCGTACTTGGGGGATCCCCACCTGGAAGCGGGGTTCAAAAGACAGAGTTGCCAACCGAACTCTAAGAACCGGTTTGGTGGGAAAAAACTCTGGAGGAAAAATAGGCAAACGACCTTTTTAGACAAACTCATACAGAGATTGCAATATACCGTGCCCAAGCGTGTGTAACCCTTTTTTCAAGGTCGAAAAAAGGTCAATGGTGTTGCGGAGGCGAACCCCCCGCATAGGATGATCTAAGGAAATAAGGCGTTCGTAGTAGAGTGATGTTACGGAAACACTGAGAACGGGAAAAAAAGTTTTCCCGTTCCAAAAACCATACAGTCGACTTTTCCCATTTTTCGAATAATTTCACACACATAAAGTTAGGGTAGGGCCCGGAAAAATCGTGGGGAGTGGTTTGGTCCTTCCCAGGTTGGGGATCGGGACCCCCACCGCCACCCCCCAGTACTTGGAAGGGTTTCCCTTTCAATCCAGTTTCCTATTATAGATGCTCAACAAGAAACTAGAGCCTCATCCTTTTAGATGACAGAGCATCGCAAGGTACATCTTTTGCCGGGGAAAAGTGGTCAGCGCAAACCTTCATGGTTGACAACTCACGGGGTTAAAAAGAACTTTGTAAGTTTTTCCCGCCTTGGGGGGAAAAATCTATGCCTCTCTGTTTTTGTCGCAGTCGCCCCTAGCACTTGGAGACGAAAGGGCTGTCTCGCCATGACACAAAAGGGAACAAGGGGGAAAGCTTTTTCCTTTGTACAGCAAGGGATCTGCCACGGGGTTTCCCATTAATTGATAGAACTGGAGGGGAGGGGGGGGATAAATTCCCCCTCTTTTCCCTCTTTCCCAAAAACCTTGGACCCCGGGGGTAGATGCACAAAATCGTACTTAAAGCCCCCCAAGAGGAGTGACGAGCCTCTTTCATAACCGTCGGTATCTAGTTTTTGCCCCTGTGAAAAAATTTTTTTTAAACCTTAAACATAAAGTATACCTAACCTAACCTTTAGGTTTAATAAAACCTAACCAACCTTTAGGTTTTAAAAAAACCTAACCTAACCTAACCTTTTGGGGTTGGTTTGGTATATTTGTGGTTTAAGGGTTTAGGTTAATTTTCATTAAAACCATAGGTTTAGGCTAGGTTAGGTTTGGTATGTTTATTAATCATTCCCCGGATCTGAGCCCCTGACAAATTTTTTTTTTGTCAAGTTTTAGGCTTTTTCGAGGGAAATTTCAGTGGTTTAATGAAAGGGGGGACCATAACTCGGTAAAGAATTTTTTTTTTGAAAAAAAAACTTTGTTTTCCCGGAAAAAAAAAATGATTCCATTAGAAAAAGCACTATTTTGGAAGGACAAATTTTGTCAGTGTTCGAAAATGACCGCAAAGTCCTCGCCCATTATTACCATAACCTGTTTTAAATGGAAAAATTGGGGTCCTGTTATTAAATGGAAGACTCGCCGCCGGGGCGGAGTTCCGCGGCAAATTCCCAAGGTACCGGGGTGCGGGTGTGCGTGATTGTCGCTGGATTTGTTTTTTAATACCCAAATATACCGAAATGCCCCCCTTAAAAAATTCCCAAAAACACCGAAAAAACCGATAAACCCCTAAATATTCCGAAAATTCCAAAAAAACCCCAAAATATACCGAAATTACCTAAATATTCCAAAATATACCAAAATACCCGAAAATACCCAAATACACCCTAAAAAAGTAAAAAAAAAATTAGTATTTTGTCTTTGATACCTTTTTTTAGTGATTGTCATGATTTTTAGTGTATTACGGTTTTTTTGATTAAGGACGCCGTTTCGTGTTTGTTTTTATTTTAGATCTGCCTAGCACTGGGCTGAGGGCGGCTCAGACAGGGAGTGTGGGAAACTTGTCAGGGCGCCCAGAAGTAGCTCTGCACCCAGCCCACGCAAAACCGCCCCGTCCCCGGGTACCAGTGTCTAATGTGACCGTAACTTAACGGAGAACAAGGCAGTTGAGAGGAACAACAGGCAGTTAGAGAGGCTGCGCAACCCGTGATGCGAGGGGGTTTAGGCGGTTCGACGAAGAATAACATTTGTCGTTACATGTTGAGAGGTGCGATGCTCCGTGAGAGTAGTGCAGGCTTGCCCCTGACAGAGAAAGCCATGCCCCGTAGGCCATAAGGACAAAAGGGAATTTCCGTTGGGCCGTGGGGTGTGGGGGGCCCGGGTTTAGGGGAGAAAAAGGGAAAAAATTTTTTTTTAAAGCTAAGAAAAAGAATAAATAAATTAAGGAGGAAAAGAAAAATTTAAGTATAAAGGTTTAAAATAAAAAACATGAGAGGAGAGAGAGAGGGAGGGGGAGGGGAGGGAGAGAGAGGAGGAGAAGGAGGGGGGGGGGAGAGGGAAAGGAGAGAGAGAGGAGAGGAGGAGAGAGAGAGGGGAAAGAGAGAGAGAGAGAGGGGGGAGAAGAGAAGCGGAAAGAAGAGGGGAAAGACGAGAAAAGGCGGGGGGAAAAAAGTTCCCAATTGAGGAACATCGAACGGGGCAAAAGAAATAGAGCGAAGGGGGGAGATTTTTTTTTTAAAAGAAAGAGAAGAAAAAAGGGAGGGGTACCCTTATTTAAAAGATTAGGGCAATTTTAAAGGACAAAAAATTTACACTTCGATGACGCGACCCTCCCACCGAGTCATTTTCCGGGGTTTTCATTGGGGTCGTCCCTTTTTTTTTCCCCTTTTTTTTTTTGTTTTGGGGAATGAAATGAAAAGGGGGGTCTTATTAAAAGCCTCTGCCCAGACTTTTCCAGCACGCTCCGGCTTACGTTCCCCTTAAGGGGCTAACCTCTCCTCTCTTCTTTCTCCTCTTTCTTCTTTTTTCTCCTTCCTTTTCTCCTTCAGGGGTGATGGTTGAGTTTATAAAGAAGGTGAAAATTTGAAGAAAAAAAGGAAGCCCGCAATCACCCCCAAATCGGGTCTGGAAAAAAAAATGAAGAAATAGGGAAATGCAAACAAGCAACAACTTTTCAAAGGGGAAAGATGAAGTGTAAAATAAAAAGGGGAAAATTACAAAAGGAACAATTTTAGAAATGGGTTGGAGAAAGAATGAGGGGAAAAAATGGGAACAAACACAGCCAAAAAAACAAGTACCGAAGAAAAGCCCCAATCGAAATAGATGAAAAGGAGAGTGGGACAGCTCAACAAAACCGGACCCCCAATATAGCTCGTTTACCAGTTCGCGAACGAAAAGAAGTTAATGGGAAAAGTTTGAAGTGAGAGGAACACGAATTTCATAACGAAGACCTATGCCGGCTTTCAAGATATAAAAAAGGTCAATGCTAATGTTAAAGCAGGCAAGGAGGAAGGGAAAAATTGCTTATTTTTGAAACCCCCAAGTGACATCAAGAAAACCCACAGGTCCCAACGAGCTATGAAGGCCGAGCGAAAACCGGGGAAACGTACCCCCATTTTTCTGAAAAAAATTATAAAAACAAAAAATTTTTTAACTTTTTCAGCCAATTTTCCGTAAAAAAAAATTTTGGTTTTCGTACCCTTTTTTCATTTTGTTCACTATAAAAGATTTTTTTTCCCCCAAAATTTGGCATGCCTTTCCTTATGTAAAATGGGGTTTTAAAAAAAACGGGTTTTTTGATCATTTTTATGGCACTACATCAATTTCCCCCTTATTTGAAATTATCAGCCCCTTTAATGAAAAAGGGGGTGTTCCGGTTGGGTCCCCCGGTGGCCCCCTGGCCTTTTCCCCCCCAATGCTGCCCAGGTTGCCCTTTTCCGACCCGGGGTTTGGGGTTATAGGAAATCCAACCCACGGGGGACCCCGGCCCTACGTGGACTGAAAAAGGGAAGCCCTCTTTACCTGGCCCGGGCCCCTTTGGGGTTTTCACGGTGGTGCTCAGCGGGGTTTAGCAGGGCCCCATGGCCCCTCTTTCCCGCCCCCTTTTGCGGCAACCTCTGTTTACCCCCCCCCCCGACTCCCCCCCGGGGGCCTTTTGAGGTGGGAAAGCTCCGGCCGACGTGAAGGTCCCCTGGATTTTTCCTGGACCTACATGATGCGGGGGGTGCTTGGGGGCCGCCCCAGCTTGGGAACGTGTCGAATGGGAAGACACCCGCTGGGTCGTGGGTTTTCCGGGGTTTTTCCTTTTCCGGGGTCCCCTCTTCGGCCACTGTTCAAAACCCGGGTCCCCGGGGGGAAACCTTGCCCACTTGACTCCCAATCACGGGGGAAGGGCCCCAGCTGGGGGTGTGGGGAAACCTTGGGGACTGTTGACCCAAAAGGGCACGGTTTGGAATCTTTCCCCCCCCGGGACCCTCAAAATCTGTTTGTAGATTTTGTGGGGCGCCCATGGGTGAAACCCGGTCGATAGGGAGGGGTTTGAAAGGGGGCGAAAGGGGCCAAGTTTTTTGCCAGATTACCCCGGGTTTCGTCCCGCATTTTTCCAAAAGGGGTGGGCCACCTTTTCCCCCTGTTTGGCCCTATGAGGGGACCTTTCAAAACTGATCCCCCAAAAAGTCACGGGAAAAAACGGCCCCTTAAAGCGGCCCAGGTGGGGGCCTTGGTCAAAGTCCCAAAAAAACCTTTCCGTTCTCTGCACGGGAACTGTCCCCGCCCTTTGGGGGGATTTTTCCTCTTGGGGAACCCCTGGTTTTTCCCCCCTCCCAAAAAAAGTAAACCCCAATCCAAAAATTTTTACCCTGGCTTCCCTTGGTAAAGGCCCGGCCCATGCCTGGATTGCCGGCCCCTCACTTGTTGGTGCAACCATAAAGAAGCTGGGGGGTCCGCACTAAGGCTGGGGGAAAACCCAAACCAACACCGTGGGCAAATCAACCGGGGTTGGGTCAGGGATCGGTGGGAATCGTTTTTTTTTTTCAGGGGGTTAGGACCTTAGACCTAAAACAGTTCCAGTGGCCCCCAAGGGGGTTCTGGAAAAAAGTGCCAAAAAAAGGTTTTTCCCAAAAAAGGGCGTTGGAAAGCTTTTCCCCCCAACTTGGGCTTCCAAAAGGGGCAACCTGGTTTTTACCCTTTCAATTTTTTTCAAAATTTTGAATTCAAATTAAGGTTCCTGGGAAAATGGGAGTCATGGTAAAAAATTAAAAACCTTTTTGATGAGAAAAGGTAAAACCAAAAAATTGAAGGGGGAAAAACCCCCTTTTAAACATAAGGCCTGAAAATTTAAAAACAAACAGGACTAGGGGACCCCCGGGAAAAGGAAGTGGGCCGACGGCCTCCCCTCCCGGTGCCGACCCCCGCTGTTTTGGTTTTTTGGGGGGCCTTTTGGGAAAAATCGGTGTTGGGGGTTTTGACTTAAAGGGGAAAACAAAAAACCCGGAAAAAAACTTGGAAAATCGTTTTTGAAAAAATACCAAAAAAGAGGGGTAAGTATTCCGATTTTTTTTTTTTAAATTTTTAAGAGGTCACGGGGAAAAAACGAGGGGTAACGATAAAAAATTTTCCTTTTAAACTTGTATCGGGAATTTTTAAAACCTCCCTTATTTTCCAAATGGTTTGTTTAAAATAAAAATGTATAACAATGTTTGATAGTGAAAAAAAAATTGTGTTAGAAAATATAGGGTGATCTACCAACCCCTGAAAAGTTACTTTTTAATTATTTTTCTGATGAAATTTTTTTTCCTTTTTTTTTTTTTAAAAGGGGGGAAAAACCCTTTTTTTTAAAAAAAATTTTTTTAAAAATCCAAAAAATTATTTTAAAAAAAAACCCCCAAAAACCCAAAAAAAAAAACCCCCCGGGGGGGAATTTTAATTTTTTTAAAGGGGGGCCCTATTTTTTTCCCCCTTCCCTTTTGGGGGGGTTTTTTTTTTTGGGGGCCCCCAAAAAGGGGGAAATTTTTTTTTTTTTTTTTAAAAAATTTTTTGGGAAAGGAAAAAAAAAAAAAAGGGGGGGGAAAAAACCCTTTAAAAAAAAAAAAAAAACCCCCCCTTTTTTAAAAAAAAAAATTTTTTCTTTTATTTTTTTTGGGAAACGGGCCCGGGGGAAACGGGCCCGGGGGGTTTTTCCCCCGGGGCCCCCCCCCCCCCAAAATTTTTTGGGAAAAGGGGGGGGGGCCCCCCCCAAAAATTTTTTAAAAAAAAAAAAAATTTTTTGAAAAAACCCAAAAAAAAACCCCCCCGGGGGGTTTTTTTTTTTTTTTTTTTTTTCCAAAAGGGGGAAAAAAAAATTTTTGGGGTTTTTTTTTCCCGGGGGGGAAATTTTTTTTTTTAAAAAAACCCCAAAAAAATTTTTTTTTTAAAAAATTTTGGGAAAAAAACCTTCGTTTGGGGGGTTTTTAAAAAAGGGGGGGGAAAAAAAGTTTTTTTAAAATTTTTTTGGAAAAAATTTTTTTTTTTTTTTTTTAAAAAAAAAATTTTTTTGGGGGAACAAAGGTTTTTAAAATTTTTAAAATTTTTTTTTGGGTTTTGGGGGTTTTTAAAATTTTTTAAAATTTTTAAAAAAAATTTAAAAATTTTTTAAAAAAAAGGGGGAAAAAATTTTTTTTGGGGGGGCCCCAAAATTTTAAACAAAAAAAAAAAAGGGGCCGGGCCCCAACCCCCCCAAAAACCCCCCCCCTTTAACCCCCCCCTTTTTTTGGGGGGGGTTTTCCCCCTTTTGGGGGGGGGGCCCCCCTTTTCCCAAAAACCCCCCGGGGCCCCCCCTTTTTTAAAAAATTGGGTCCCAAAAACCCCCCCTTAAAAAAATTTTTAAAAAATTTTTTTTTTTTAAAATTTTTTTAAAAAAACCCCCCAAAAAAAAGGGGGGCCCCCCCCCCCTTTTTTTTTTTAAAAAAAAAAAAGGGGAAAAAAACCCCCAATTTTTTAAAAAAAATTTTTTTCCCAAAACCCCAAAACCCTTTTTTTTTGGGTTTTTTTTTCCCCCCCCAAAATTCAAAAAAGGGGTTTCCCCCAAAAGGGTTTTTAAAAATTTAAATTTTTAAAAAAATTTTTGGTTTAAAAAAAAGGGGGAAAAAAAAAAAAAGGGGAAAAAAAATTTTTTTTAAAAATTTTTTTTTTTAAAAAGGTTTTAAAAATTTTCCCAAATTTTAAAAAAATTTTTTTTTTTCTTTTAAAAATTTTAACCCCCCTTTTTTTCCCCCTTTTAAAGAAAAAAATTTTGGAAAATTTTTTTTTTTTTTAAAAATTTTTTTAAAAAATTTTTTTTAAAAAAAAAATTCCTAAAAAATTTTTCCCCCTTTTTTTAAAATTTAAAATTTTAAAAATTTTTTTCCCAAAAAAGGGGGGGTTTTTTTTTTTTAAAAAAAATTGGGAAATTGGCCTTTAAACAAATTTTTTTTCCCCCTTTAAAAAAAAACCAAATTTGGGGGGGAAAATAAAACCCCTTTTTGGAACCCGGGAAAACCCGGGTTTAAAAAAATTTTTTTTTGGGGGGGGGGGTTTTTTTTTAATTTTTTTTTGGGGAACCCCCCCCCCCCAAAAATTTTTTGGGAAATTTTTTAAATTTAAACCTTTTTTTAAAAGGGGGGAAAAAATTTTTTGGGGTTTTTTAAAAAATTTTAAACCCCCGGGGGAAATTTTTTTTAAAAAAAAACAAAAAAAGCCCCCAAATTGCCAAAAATTTTTTGGGAAAAAAAAAAGGGAAAAAAAGGGAAAACCCCCCCAAATTTTTTTGGGAAAATTTTTGGGGGCCCCCAAAAAATTTTTTAAATTTTTGGGGGGGTTTTCCCAATTTCCTTTTTAAAACCCCTTTTTTTTGGTTTGGGCCCCCAAAAAACCCCCTTTTTTTTTTGGAAAAAACCCCCAAAGGGGGGGGGGGGGGGGGTTTTTAAAATTTTTAAAAAAAATTTTTAAAAAAAATTCCTTTTTTTTGGTCCCCCCTTTTCCCCGGGGGGGAAAAAACCCCCCCCCCTTTTCCCCAAGGGGTTTTTAATTTTTTTTAAAAAAAAAAAAATTTTTTTTAAAAAAAAAAAAATTTTTTTTTAAAAAAATTTTTTTTTTTAAAATTTAAATTTTTTTTTCCCCTTTTCCCCCTTTTTTTCCCCCCCTTTTAAAATTTTTTTTTTTGGAAAATTAAAAAATTGGAACCAAAAATTTTTTTTTAATTTCCCGGGGTTTTTTAAAAAGGTTTTTTTAAAAAAAAAATTTTTTTCCCAGAATTTGGGAAAAATTATCGGGGAAAAAAATTTTTTTTCCCTTTTTCCCCAAAATTTTTAAAAAAAAAAAAATTTTTTTTTTTAAAAAAAAAAAAAACCCCCGGGGGGTTTTTTCCCCTTTTTTTAAACCTTTCCCCTTTTTTTAAAAAAAAAAATTTTAAAAAATTTTTTTTTAAATTTTAAAAAAAAATTTTTTGGGGTTGAAGGGGAAAAAAGGGAATTTTTCCCCCTTTTTTAACCCTTTTGGTTTTTTTAAAAAAAAAAACCCCCTTAAATAAAAAAAATTTTTTTTTAAAAAATTTTTTTTTTTAAAAAATTCCCTTTTTGGCCCCCCCAAAAAAAAAACCCCCCCTTTTTCCAAAAATTTTTAAAATTTTTTTTTTTCCCCTTTAAGGATTTATTTAAAAAAAAATTTTTTAAAAAAAAATTTTTTTTTTCCCCCCTAAAAAAATTTTTTTTTTTTTTTTCCCCCAAAAAAAATTTTTTTTTTTTAAAAACCCCCCCTTTTTTTTTTTAAAAAAAAAATTTTTTTTTAAAAAAAAAAAAAAAAATTTTTTAAATTTTTAAAAAAATTAAAATTTTCCCCCAAAAATTTTTTTTAAAAAAAACCCCCAAAAATTTTTGGGGGGGGGAAAAAAAAAGAAAAAAAAAACCCCCCCCCCCCCCTTTTTCCTTTTCCCTTTTTTCCCCCCCCCCTTTTTTTTTTTTTTTTCCCCCCAATTTTTTTTTAAAATTTTAAACCCTTTTTTTTTAAAAATTTAAAAAAAAAAAAAAAAATTTTTTTTTTTTTTTATTTTTTTTTTAAAAAATTTTATAGTTTTTTTTGCTTTTTTTTTCCCTTTCTTTTTTCCCCCCTTTTTTTAAATTTCCTTTTTTTTTTTAAAACCCCCCCCCCCCCCTTTTGGGGGGGGAAAAAAAAAATTTTAAAAAAAAAATTAAAAATTTAAAAAAAAAATTTTTGGGGGGAAAAAAAAACCCCCCCCCGGGGGGGGGGAAAAAACCCCCCTTTTTTAAAAAAGGGGGAAAAATTTTAAAAATTGGGGCCCTTTGGGCCATCGCCCCTTCCACTCCCCTTGGGGCATGCGCAGATTCATAACGTCCCCTTCCTTTGCACTTGCCTCCTCGTCGCCCCCCAACGGTGTACGGTGTTGGTGAGACAATCTCAAAGGGAAATCCGAACTTTCATATCAACGTAAGGATAAGGGAAAGATTGCACCTGAAGTTACCAGGGGGCGAAAAAGTAAAGTTGAATATTATATCAGTAAAATTCCCCCTTAAAAATGGGGCAATGAGTTTGGGCCCCAAAAAACGGGAAAAAACGAAAAAAACGGGGTTTCTAAAATTTAAAAAAACGGGGCAGACGCTGAAAAGCTGGACTGTCCGCCTAAAAGCGGGGCTCTGGTCACTTATAATTACCGATACGTCCCCCTTGTGAAAATATTAGAGGGGAAAAATTGCCCCCGGAACATAAAATTTCGCCTTGGCAAAATTTTTTTTCTATTTTAGCACTTTGTTTAAAGGAAAAAACTTTTACTCCATTTTGAGCGGGAAGCCTGGGTTTTCGCTCAGTCGCTGGGTTTTCTGGTGTCTGCGTTAAAGTAATTCGAGCTTCTCTCCGTGTTTTTTACTGCGTATCTGCGTTTTCCGGGGTTTTGTGCGTCCTCCGCTTTTTTGGGGGTTTTTGGTGTTCCCCCATGCGCGTTCCGGTGTTTTCCCTTTCCCTACAGCATTGGGTTTCCCCACCTGTCCTGCAATCGACATTTTTCCCTAACCCGTTCTGCAATCGAGTAAATATTTTTTCCTTTTTTTCCCTTTTTTTTTCTCCCCCCCTGTATCCTTATCTTTACCTGTCCCCTTTTTAGTCAGTGTCCCCTTCCCCCTCCAAAATCCCCCCCCCACCCCCTAAAATTCCCCCCTTTTGGGAGTCATTTATCAACCCTTTTACCTGGAAAGACGTCCCCTCCAACCTCGCTCCCACCCAGCACCTCACCTAAAACCCAAGTGTCTCTAGTTTAAAAAATTCTAGCCTTTAAATTTTAAAAGGCCCTTTAAATCTCTGCCCCGTATTAGGAGAAAAACCCTAAGACATAGTAATTCAACCCTTCATACACAAAAAACCAGTGTTAAAAATTATAGGATAATATGTTTAAGCAAATTTTCTTTAACCCAATTTCAGCGTGGCCCCCCCAAAAAATTATAATCCCTTAAGGAATTTCCTCTCCGCTACCATGCCGTCGCCTTTTACCTTAAGTCCACGTGTAGAGGTAAGGGTTTTCCAAAAATTTTTTTGAAACTAGGTTTTCTGGTTAAAAGCCGCTTATTTTGGGTTTTTAACCCCAAAAATTCGTAATATCAAAAAAATGTATCAAATATTCATTCAAAAACGCCATCTCAGGGTAAAGAGACTTTCCCCCTCCTTGCGACCTGAAATTTCACCCCCCTTCCACGCCTTTTTTTCCTGACACAAATTTCCCTTCCCCCCGTTGACCTGACCCCTCCTTTCCCCCGCCTGTTGAACCCCGAACCTCCCCTTAACACCTTACTTAGTGATCAGACCCTTTTCCCCCCCACACCTGTAATTTCCCCTTTCCCCTCCTCTCCCCCCACACCCCCCCCTCCACCTCCGCCTCCCACCCCTCCCCCCCACCTCCCCCCTTTTCCCCCTTTTCCCCTTTTTCCCCTCCTTTCCCCCTCTTCCTCCTCTTCCCCCCACCCCTCCTCCTCCTCCCCCACCCCCCCTCCTCTGTCCATTCACCCCGGGAAGACATGGCGTCAGGCACCCCAAATTAATAAAGAAGCAACCCCCCGTCACAACCCTACAGATTCGAAACCCTTGCCGAAACCGTCAGTAAAAAGGACGTCAAACCTGATCGGGACTCCAATCATTCGTGATCAACTAGTGGAATTCTGTGGTCGTGATCCCAACACAGAAAGAGGCACTGCATTCCAGGAGCGTCCCTGGACAATATACAGAAGCCTGCGATGAATTAACAAATGACGCCGACGCAAACACCCCTGATCATTTTTCACGCGGGAACAAATGACGTCAAAAAAACCAGATCAGAGGCCTCCTTTACTAAATATCGCAATAGAGAATAAATATAAAGTAAATCTAGTAAAATCATCGTATCTGGTATTCTTCCGAGGATCATGGGAAAACAGCTTCTACAAAAGGCCTTTAGAAACAAAAAATCGTCTCGCAAATCTCTGTAAAGAAGGAGTTAAATATATAACTTATGGGACCTTTTTTTATCCCCAAAACCGATTTCCCCTTCCGAAACGAGGGTTTTCTCCACTTAATTCAGTTGGTTCTGCACGACTCGGTAGGCTACTTAATGCGGGGTTTAACTAACTACAAATAAAAAAACTCCCAGCAGGTAGGGGTTTCCGACAACAACCTAACTCTCGTTCCCGCAATGTAAGTTCTCGTTCGCACAAAGCCCCAAAAAATCTGGGTTCCCGCAAAGCCCCAACTACTACCCTCCCGATTTTAAAAGCTTGTTACTTTAATCCCCGTAGTATACGTAACAAATTTCATGTTTTTAGGGGAAACTAGTTTATTCAGAACAATACATCATGGGAATTTCAGAGTCATGGATAGATACAAACAATGAAATTTTTTGGCTGAATTTGGCGATACCGGGTATAACTTAGTGAGTTCAGAAAGACTTCGAAGAGCAGGAGGAGGTGTATTATTATATATAAAGTCCTGCCTTCATCCCCTTGTAGTATCTAAGCACGAAACTGATAACAGTAATGTAATTTTTCGTTTCAATAATTCGTCTTTTTTCAAAAAGTAGTAATTGGCCTTTTTTATCGACCTCCAGCTCAAACAATACAATTGACGAAGAACTCTATGAACAATACGGAAATTTAAAGTTCTCAGAACGAAAGCGTAATATTCGGTGTTTTTAAATATTCCCGTTACTAGTTGGGGCGCCTCGCTTAAAACACATTCGGGGCACACACTCTATTCAAATCTCCAAGAAAGTGCTTTATACCAACACGTGGATTCATCCCAACGACAGGCGAAAATATTCTAATCTTATTTTCAACAACTAACGAAAATCTTGTCAGCAACGTTAACGTCGGATCCGCAATTTAGTAGCAGTGACCCCCGGGGCGTTTACTTTCAGTTTTAAAAAATCAGTAAGACAAAGCGAAGCCCGAAAGTAAAGAAAAAGTTCTTGATTATCGAAAGGCAGACTTCAGAAAACTAAAAAGAATCTTAACGAACACCGATTGGGAATGTTATCTCAGAAAGTAACGACATAAATGTACATGCATGAATTCACCGGTAAGCTTAACTTAGAAATACAATTTCAATACCGATGCGATATAGGCGATCTTTTCAAACATTAAACCGAAATGGTGGACCCGCGAAATCAGGACAGCCTTGCAGCTAAAAAGCGTGCATATGCAAAACAACAAAGAAACACAAAATGAAGACGACAAACGCGATCACGACAGAATTAGACGAAATACGAAAAAACTCATTAAGCAGAGCAAGAAAAATTTTGAAGTACGTATTGCCGAAATGAGCAAATAAAAACCCCTAAAGAATTCTACAGCTATGTTAGAAAAAAAAAAGTAATGACGTCAACCATAGGACCGTTGGAAATGGAAAATGGCGAACCAACACAGAAAATGAAGTATCTATGGCGGATACTCTAAATAATTTTTTTTGATCAGTCTTCACAGAAAACACGCAAAATCAACCCATCCCGAAAAACCCAGAACTAAGGTACTTGCCTCACTCATTAACCTTTCAGGAATGTGACATTTTGCTCGCGATAAATAACATGAAAATTAAAAAAGCTCCTGGCCCTTTAAACAAAATTTCGCCACGCAAAATTAAAAAAAAGCAAAGAATGAAATAGTAAAACCACTTTCCATCTTATTTAATAAGTCTTTACTCACCGGAATGTACCGTGCGAATGGAAACTAGCAAATGTCACACCCATATTAAAAAAGGAAGCAAGTCGCAAACTATCCCCGGAAACTATCGCCCAATCAGTTTAACATCAGTTGCGGGAAAATTAATGGAATCCATCATAAGAGACAAAATCGTTAAGTTCTTAGAAGAAAATAACATAATCAAAGATTCGCAGCATGGATTCAGAAATAAACGCTCATGCCTCCTCAAACTACTTGATTTTTACAATAGTGTATTAAAATGTACGACACCACGAGGGCAGTAGACGATTTTACCTCGATTTTCAAAAGCGTTCGACAAAGTTCCCCCATAAAGCGTCTCATTAGCAAGTAAAAGCTCATGGTATAACAGCCATTTTCAAATTGGGTAGAAAACTGGCTGTCAAATCGTAAACAAAGGGTGGGAATAAATGGAAATTCATCTGAAATGGACCAGTGTAAATAGTGGTGTTCCTCAGGATCAGTTTCTCGGACCTATCGTGTTCTTAATATACTAATGACATTGACGAGGGAATCACATGCAGGATATCGAAAATTTTCTGATGACACGAAAATCACAAACATAAGCCTCTACAGAATCTCAGCGCCAACTCATACAAAACGACTTAAACACGCTAACAGAATGGTCAAAAACATGGCAAAATTTAATTTCAACTTTGACAAATGTCATGTACTACATATAGGTAATAACAACCCTCATAAAAGTTACGTGATGAACGATTTCCAACGAACAAGTGTTGATAAAGAAAAATATTTTAGGCGTTATAATCTCGAAAGATCTCAAACCGATAACCCAAATTATAGGTAGTAAAACTGCAAATAATTGGTTGGCTTTATTGGACGAATTTCATTTCAAATCTTTGAGAAAGTTATACTCACTCTTTTAACTCGCTTGTTTCGCCCCCCTCTAGAATACTGTGTGCAGTTCTGGTCACCTTATTATAAAAAGACTTAGATAAACTAGAAAAAATACAGCGCAGAGTAACCAAAATGATACTAGATTGTGTAATAAATCGTACGAAAATCGGCTCAACAACTTAACTTATTCCCACTAACAAAACGAAGGATAAGAGGTGACCTTCATCGAAGTCTTTAAATCTTAATGGATTTACGAACGTTTGTCCGAGAAAAATCTTTTCACGCTAGACCGGTCAAGCTCAAATAGAAAAAAACGGATTTAAAATAACAGGAAACGGTTTGTAACGAACGAAGCAAAGTACTTCTTCACAAAACCGTGTTGTAAACGTATGGATTGGGCTGCCGTCAGACGTATTAAAAATCAAAAACAATAGAATCATTTAAAAATCGCCTCGATAAATATTTCATATCAAATCCCCGGTTGTCACTGTTTTTTTCTCGAAAAAAAATTTTATCTCGCGGGCCTCTGATACTTACTTTCATTGGGGTAAAATGATTGCGAAATCGCGTCTACCACAACCCCCCACACGTCTCAGACAGCCCCGAGTAAACGGTCCCCTACTACAACTTTTTACCTGTGACGGGCTGTGGTTCAGTAAAGGCCCTGTCCAGTTAGTGACCCCATCCGGGATTATATACCAGGGGTCACTGCTGCAGGGGGCATTGAAGTGCACGGCGTCCTACTTGGAAAGTGCACTACCATGGATTGAAACGGAGCTGGGGCCTGATTTGACTGCTGCCTCCCAAGAAAGCGCCAGGCAAGGCTGCCGCACCACCCTTGAACTTCCACCTGAGCCTACACCAACACTACATTAGAACCTCATAACACACACGATAGCCCCGAGTTAAAAGGTTACCACTACTACTCTCGACCTATGACGGGCTGTGGTTCAGTTAGGGTCCTGACAGTTAGTGACCACCATCGGGATTTAAGGTACCAGGGGTCACTGCTGCAGGAGGCATTGAAGTGTACGGCGTCCTACATGTGAAGTACACAATTTCCCCAGTGGATTTTAAGGGAGCTGGGCCTGATTGACTGCGGCCTCCCAAGAAAGCGCCAGGGAAGGCTGCCGCCCCCACCCTTGAACCTCCACACTGTGTTCACACACGTTACAAAACACACATAACATGACCTATCTATCAAACACTAAACCTACCCCCACAAACTAGTAGTAGTTTAGCTTAGATTAAAAGCTTTCAACTTTCCTCACAAATTCCTTCAGTTTTTCTATATTGCATGGTATCACTTCTTTTCCGGCCAGCTTCGGCTGGAGGGATGGGGGGTGGGGAGAGCCTTCTACTTCTATCCTTTCTTTCTTATTATCTAGTTAGTGTAGTGTAGTTAAAGCAAACAGCCTTGTAAAGACCTATCGGTCTGTTGCTGTTTGTATATAAACTCTATCTTTGCTCCAGTGTTTTTATTTTTTATTTTTCCAAACCGACCTCACTATCATTTCCCTTGTGTGTACTTTCTCTGTGTCCGGAGTCCTGTTCCTCATTTCCAGCTTCGTACTGGGGCGACTACAGACTGACGTGAGAGTATCCTGGCATAACTCTGTGTTCAGAAATTTATGTAACCTCAGTGTTCTCTCCACAGACATCGGAGCTGCTACGGAGTGCCAAGGGCATTCCGTTATTGTATTCAGTTGTGTTGCGGGTAGTCAGTATTCAGCTGTGTATTACCCGTAGTGTAATCAGTGTGTGTATAGCGCCGTTTCGCTTTATGCCCCCAAGCATGCAAACCCACGTCCCCCTGACCGCACGCTGCGATACAGAAGTACCTGCGACCCCCCCAGTGACATCAGCGCCACTTTTTTTCGATTAACCCAGATTGCACACACAAAATGCTTCATCTCCATTGTATGCCATTGTCGGTCTCGCCTCCGTGGCCGACCTCACAGCACACACTACCCCCGAAAACACACGCAAACTGAAAGATAACGGCTTGACCCTAATCGAACCCCCAGCCATGATCTCAGCGAGAACCATCCTCGCTCGCCGCATCGACGACCTCCTGATCAATTCAGAAATAAATGAACTCCAACAGGAACTTGAAAAAAAAAATGGCATACATATAGACGAAATTAAAATCATACAGAAGGCTCACATGATCAAAATCAAGACACGGACAAAACAAGAAGCAGACAAATTAGTAAAAGAGGGACTTAAAGTTTTCTCCCAATTCATCCCACAGTATAACGTAAATATCCAAGAATATCTGCCGGTGGTACAATGCTTCAAGTGTTTCCTCTTCACACACCGAACAAATAACTGCAAAGAAACACAAGACAAATGCTCCAAATGCGCTGAATTAGGCCACAGCTACAGAAACTGCCGCTCCAACACTACCAAGTGCTCCAATTGCGGCGGGGATCATACCGCCGTCGCTTTTAGGTGCCAAATCAAACGCCAAGCCCAAATAGAGCAAAACACAGCGACCCCCACTCCAGGCAACACCATACCTGCGTACGCAAGGGGCGCAACCCCTACCCCTTCCCCTCCTGCCCCCTTACCCACTCCCACTAACACCACACCACCCGTAAGCCCACCACAGGTGAACCTAACAGACACCACCAATGCGACATACACTATCGCCGCCTGTGTACAAGCCGCCTCCCACATGGCAAAAGGAAACCTTCAGCCTTCCATGAACAAATGACAGAAAACTACTCAATGAAAATGGATTACCCTCCTTCAAAATGTCAGACGCCTTCATAAGTAAACACAGACGCTCATACCTTCAAAATCACAGGCAAGTTTCGACATCGCCCAACACCACCCAACCTGAGACACACCCCCCCTCCGATACATCAGAGCAAAGAGAGCAGTCCGAGCAGTCCTCGTCCTCAGACACCGACTCCAGTGATGACGTGGAAAGCTCCGTCGACGTGCGACGCGGCGCAGCCCAAACGCGGGAAACTACCCGCGCCCCCCCCAAACGCCTCCTTACCCTTACCCGTTACTAACACACCTCTTCCCAACCCGCTACCTCTGCATCCCTGTCACCACACGCGCACAAACTAGTAGTAATTTAGTAAATTCTAGTAAATCTAGTAGTAAATCTAAAACATCGTAAGTAATGATCACCTTCATGCAGCTAAATTGTCGCGGATACCAAAATAATCGTCATCTAATAAACTGAGTCTATAAGATCTTTAGACCCAGACATTGTCATCCTCAATGACCATCGGGGTTCTCAGAAACCCCATAAAACTGTACGGATACACGTGCAAAAAACACCACAGTCACACCTCACGACGGCGTAGCCATCCTGATAAAACACACTCTTCGACACAACTTCCTAGTTGACTGGCCTACACCTCATTTCTTAGCAGCCAAGATTCATACCTCACATGGTCCCATCTTGGTTGCTACAACTACGCTCGACCCAACACCGGACTTCCTCTTACCAGTATACATCGCCTATTCAACCACACAAACATATCTGTCTATCTCATAGCCGATCTCAACGCTACACACACAACTTTCAGACACGGCGGGAACAACCCACACGGCCTTCAGCTACACCAAATTGTAAAATTAAAACGCCTTCGGTTTCTCGAGCCAGACTTCCCAACATGTTTCACTGGAAATGGTGGCACGGGGAGACCCGATCTTGCCATCACAACAGACAGTCCATACACCTACACCACCACCTCTCACAGGGCCCCCTCTGCGGCTCGGATCACATACCTCTAATTCTCCGCGTATCCACAAACTCTATTTCCGTCCCTTCACCACCTTACTTTGACTATTAGAACGCAAACTGGACAGACTTCAAGGATGCCCTCGCAAACACACACAACCCCACGCCACTAGAGAGACAATACCACACACAACTTGACAGCCATAAACACTCTTCAAGAAAACATCATCACAGCTGCAAACACGTACATACCAAAGAAACACCACAAAATTGTCTATTACTTTAAACCCTCTATCTGGACACAACGTCTCCTTATCTGCTACAGAACACGCATTGCGCGCAACATTCAAAATCACATCCGAGTCCAGGGAGACCTAAACATTCTACGCCGACACATCCTCGACAGCTTACAGACTGACCACGACACGCACTGGAGAAGCTTAGTACAACGCATGGACAGCAAGCGCACCTCTAACTCCACTGAGTTCTGGCACATGGTGCACAGAATGAAGGGAATAAAGAGGGAACGCTTCGAGTATTTACTCGTAAACAACATCCGGGTAAGAGACCCTGTCCGAGTCACCGAAGCGTTTAAGCATCATTGGGAAACGGTTTTCCGACCGCACCCTCTCCCTCAGCACATCCCCAGCACAACACACATAGAACATATCACCACACACATGCACCGACACGACGTAGACACTATTCCTCTGGGCTACATAAACACAAACAACTTAAACTACGAAAACCCTCTCACCACCCTATTTGAGGAGGAGGATGTCGCCCACTAATCTATATAACATGGATCGCGGAAGCCTGGCTCAGCACTGGTTCCAACTGTCCGCCATCTTGCCAATACCAAAACAAAGCCTTGTTTCTGCGGCTCGCGTTGCTGTCTGGTTGTGCGTATCGCCTCGTCATGCCAAGCTGTGCTGCTATCAGACCAGGACCTGGAAGTGGCAAATCTTTCCACCTGTGAGTAACACCACACACACACACACACGCACCCACCACACACACACCCACCCACCCACACACACACCCACCACACACACCCACACCCACACACACACCCACACTCACTCCCCACCCAGCCCATCCACTCTTAATCCATCTACCCACTCCAGTCATCCCCACCTACTAGTTAAAAAAAAATATAGGTGGATATGGTATACTTTTTTTTATATAGGTAGATATAGATAAGTATATTTTTTTATACTTGTTAACAATTAGTGACAATCGTCAGAGTGTGCCAGGAGACTGAGAAATGTTTCCAACACGCTCTGAAGGCAAACGATGGCAAACCACCACAGGCCTCTAACTTCACTGCAACAATTTCTACAGTGGTCTTGCACCAATTATCATCATCCCTGGTATTCTCACCACTCATAAGTCACATGCTCGATACAACACCCGACAGCAATCATCTCATTCGTCTCATCAAATGTCTCCAGGCACACTCAGTGCCTGGCCAAATGTCTCCAAAAGCTTGCTATTGCACAATTCGACTCCATCACATCGCTAAAATACATACCCAGAAGATCACTGGTGATCGAGTGAGGAAACAGTTATCAAAACTTGTTTTTTTCAAGCACCAATAGGATACGGGATGCCTGCTTGTGTCTTCCAGAAACAAAACTGTGATATCTATCTAACTGTGATTATCTGGTTCCAAATTCAAATTTTGATCTCGTATACATATGCATCCTCATTTGAAAACATGTTGTGAAAAACTGTAAAATAATTTGTGTAGGTATTGAATAGGTAGGTGCCTACTACTTGAAATTGCATTTAAAGCCATACATATATACAGTCACGCTAAATTATTGATGTAAGTTATGATATATTCATGAGTAAACTATGTTGACTTCATCTGGTTATGGTGAAAAAAAAGTTACGTTGTCTAAATATAAGACAAGTCCAATATCATGAATATATTAACATCTTCCTGAAGGAAGAAACTTTCTGGTCAATATGTGGTAGCCTACCAGTATTTTCTGGAAATGTATCTAATTGTTATCGATATCTTTTGTTATCTTGTTTGGTATAGTGACAATTATTATAATAATGTCTTATAGTTAATACTATGGTTTATCGCATACGCAAGACATTATATACTAATCCCCGAGAGGGTAGCTTCTCATGGACCACTGTGGCTCGCGCCGTACCCGTGGGCCCGCGGCGGTACGGGGCTGACGGCCGTTATAGTGGACGAGAAACTGCGCGCGCTCTTTAGGTCGACACACACCAGGAGGGGGCTAATAAACCGCACTCTTAGCCTCTCGCTTTACACAACACCACACCTGTCACTACACACCTGTACGGCCTTCCGCAACACACCTGTCACTACACACCTGTACGGCCTCGCAACACACATGTTCAATACACACCTGTATCGCCTCGCAAGACACGGTCACTAGTACACACCTGTAACGGCCTCGCAACACACCTTCACTAAACACCGTACGGCCTAGCCAACACACTAGTCACTACACACCGGTACGGCCTCGCAACACACATGTTGTCTGGTATCACCGTAAAAAAAAGACTTGGAAGGTTCTGACGATGTCAGCTAGGTTGGAAGTTTAGTAGTAGTAGTAGGTGTTAATAGTAGTTGTAGGTGGTAATAGTAGTAGTAGGTGGTAATAGTAGTAGTAGTAGTAAGGTTGTTAAATAGTAGTAGTTTTTTAGTTGGATACTAGGGCTATCACATGCCAGAAGCAACACCCCAGCCACTGCCTGGGCCGGCCATGTATTGTTTTGGTATTGGCAAGATGGGGGCTGGTGGACTGACTTAGTATCTCGGCCACAGCTAGTCACAGATCCGCAATCCATGTTATATAGATCAGTGATGTCGACAGGCTACTCAAAGAACGACCCGCCGCGCACCGGGCCCCACAGGCATCACATGCCCGTTATAAAAATCTCCCCCCACCGATCATTTCCGTCACTCACAACATTTTAACGCCTCCCCGCCGCCACAGGCTATTTCCAAAAAGCCTTTCAAAACCGCCACCAAATTTCATCCCGAAACCCAGAAAAAAGCCCTCACCTCGCGAAAAGTACCGTTCCGATTAGCCTACTCGCCATTCTAGGGAAGACTTTGAAAGACTAGTATGCACCAGACTAAAAAGCATCTGAGGACTAAAACCTCCGTCCCAAAAACTGTTTGGCTCAGGCAAAGGACACTCCACCGACGACGCGCTAAACACATAGTGGCTCCTCAAGGGAGCAAACAAACAAAATTATATAATCAGGTTATAGTGACAAAAGACGTAAAAACAGCATTCCGACACCGGTGCACAACACGACTCAAATATAAAATATGCAACGACTTTGGCCTCCTATTTTGACCAAAAGACTATTATGACAACTCCTGACAGACAGGACAGATGAGGCTCCGACATAGACATACTTTCCGACCCTTTACACCACTAAGACGGGGTCCCCCAGGGGCTCTATCCTTACCCTAACTCTCTTTAACACATGTACACCTCATGACCTTGACCTGACCCGAACAAGAGAATCTCTGACCATTTCAATAATGCAGACCGACGTGACCCTCAGCACGCGACAGCACAAATTAGATCCTTAACTGACCGTATCCCAACGGGAAATCACTGAACCAGCCTGTGGGAACTCAAGTGGAGGATTCACTCACACCCTCAAAAAAACAAAGTCACCTACTTTAATTTATTAAAACGCGAGAAGCCGAGACAATATATCTATACCCGTTGCCCACATCCACACCATCACCGAAGTAACAATAACACAGTACTCTGCCTTAACATAGTAAAGATCTCAGATTCAACACCACAAACAACACCCAAATTAGGTACCACGGCCCAAGAGTACAGCAACAAGCTGGGCAGGTTCGCTCTGCTGCGCGCGCACGGAACAAAGCATCTTACAAAGCCCTTGTTCTACACACTTTAACCTACTGCCCCTCATCTCTCTATAGTGGCAAAAATAATCTTCGCAAAACTACAGAGATCAGAACAAATCACTAGCTCCGCGGTAGGCGTTAAAGTGGTACGACTTCCCGGACCTCCTCCTCCCTTCACGAGGAGGACAAACATCCGGCCAATCAACATCACACTATACAACAGGGCACAAAAGACGAATCCACCATGTTCAAACACCACACAGACACAATGTACCACCTCATCGACAACTCTCACCAGAGCTTACCGTCTTCCCCGAAACAAACTTACTAACGCCAAAACCAACCCCCATTCCAATCTACCACATAATCACGTCAATGTTTCCCACTAACTCCTGTTATTTCCACTAAAACCTTTTTCCACCTCTTCATTACTGGGAGCGGCCAGGCCCTGGCCAGGACCTTCCTTGCGACACTCTCTGTGGTATTGTTTTAGAAGATGTGCCAACCGTGGCAGTGTCGAGGCACAGGCAGCCCAGGGGACACGGACCACGTTCTGCACGAACGGATCCTCGAACCAGAGTTCACTCAGCATACGACCCTTATCTTTTCTCGTCCTTAATAACACACCCTTCAACAGGATTCTCAGGGCGAGGCACTCAGTGTCGGTTCCCGGCAGTTTTTTCCTCACGTATTGTCTTACTAGCCGCAAAGCCGCCCCCAGCGGGGAATTTTTAAGCTAGCTCCTGCGGGAGTGGCTATTGGTGGGGGCGTCGGCCCACCCACCTGGTTGGTGGGATCGGCCCATCGAAAACAGCTTTCGAGAGCTTTGGTTTGTGGGCCTTAGTTTGGTGGGCCATTCGGCCCACCAAACACAGACTCTCCAGATAAGCCCCTTCTAACTTTCCTGAAATCATGGCTGTAGAATGTATGTATTAACGCCGTACCTATCACCCCCCACATTCACTCACCATTACCCATCACCCACACCCATTCACTCACCCAGCACACCACACCACACACCCATTCACTCACCCATTACCATGCACCACACACCCATTCACTCAACCATAACCATCACCTCCCCCCGATTCCATCACCATCACCCCCCACCCATTCATCTCACCCATCACCCCCCCACCCATTTACCCATCACCCCCACCCATTCACTCACCCATTTACTCATAACCCGACATCAAGGTTTCCTCAATCTCGCAACCACATTTTTTTTTCACATTATCGCTAATAGGTGATAAAAAAAAAAAAAAAGGACATAAACAGTGATCGGACATCTCATACGGGGCTTAAAAAGTTGCCCTGGTCGAGCAGTTCCAAAAATTGTGCCATAGATGAGGATTGGGGGCACGGGGGGCGGCCACCTATGCGGGCACACACACACACAACACACACACACACACAACACACACACACACACACACACACACTTCGCGTATATTATCTAGATAGCTTTGTATTCATGTTTTTGTTTATATATAAGGTTTTAGTTTGTATTATGATGGTGCTGCGTGCACGCCCTGCACCTCTACAAACGGTTAAGGGTCCGGAGGGTTTCCTTCCAGGCGGGCAAGACTGCAGGCCATGGGTGGCCACGGCTAAATGACGTGACCAGCGCAGGCCGCGACTGTTACGTCTCAGCAAGGGATCAACCCCTCAACCACACTCTCCACCCATCTGTCCTCCCTCCGGCGAGTATCACAGAAGAGAAAGCCAAAGCTGATGGCGGCGCAAGCAACATGTCACAAGTTCGAGAACCCGGACCCTTGCGTAGTCACCGACGGCCTCACACCCGCGGGGGAGACGACCTGGCTGGCTACATCACACACAGCGGGGAGAAGACGGTTGTCTTTCGGATTGTCGTCGGGTTGTAAATTTGCCGGTCGGTGGGGATGACTCGGTCGTAAGTCTCTGCGTTGTCCTCTTCATCTACTCTCACTATCCTTCCGTTGTGGTTCGGACGAAGGCCACATTTAAATCAAATGACCCCGTTGATATACGGAGATTCGTTCCCCCTTTTATGCTGCTTCAAAACTTTTACTTCACAATCCACTCCGTGCCCCCCCCCCTCCCCCTCCCTAACTCACTGCTACTATCCTACCGTGGGTCGGCGAGGACACATTAAATCCAATGACCCCTATGCGATACGGAGGTAATCTCACCCTTTTTACGCTGCTGCCAAAACTTTATACCCCTACAATCCACTCCGTTCCGCTCGCCTTCCCTCACTATCCGGGTTCGGATCCCACGAAAACACTGTAGGTACTTACGCTATACGGAGTCCTTCTCCCCCTGTCCACTCTTTGTAAAATAAAACAAAAACAAAAACACCACTTAATCTCAATTGACCTTCTTCACTAATTTTATTCACACATTTGTCCTTCCTTGGTATGTGTTGGAATCGGGGGGATGGGGTTGGAGACGCCAGCAACCCGTGCGGGGCTGCCGTGGCGCTGGGGGTGTGCGCGCGTACCTGGTAGTGACCAGACAAGTAAAAACTATAACCCAAAATAAAATAACCCAAAATGAATATATGTAGTACTTGTTTATGCCTTATAACAAAATTATTAAGAATGTGATAAATATGAGGTACATCAGTATTGTTGTACAAGTGAAGTATTACTGCAAGAAAGTTACGGATCCAAGTGGCATAGCATATGTATATAGTAGTCTCCGAAAACTGCATCAGGAAGATACGCTGCCAGACGTACAAACGCACGGGAGGCTGACAAGGGAGGGAGGGGGTGCTTGGGATTAAACCCACGTGTGGTAGTCTATAGAAAGTGTCGTACCTCAGGCATCAACACACTGCTGTACACATGAATGTTTCTTATATACTTTGCTGGTATTCGTCAGTTGCATTTAAATCTATGTATACATCAAGAAAGTTATCTCTGTGTAGGAAAAGTTGTATATTTCTGGCCCTTCATACTATAATAATAGGAATAGTGGGCGTGCAGTGAATCATTTGACAAATGCTTATTCTACGATTAATATGTACCATTTTCATTAAAAACATGCGAGAAAATTATCTACATATATTAATGTAACGAAACTGCAACAGAAAAGGTCTTATAATAAAGCCCGCAGTAGTACTTTTTTCCCATGAAAATATAGAAATACTGACGTTGTGTGGCAACCCTAGCTTTCACCGTCTATGCGCGAATTTGTTTACACTTTGCAGTTGATAGTCGCGTGTCGAGCAAGAAGGTAAATCATAATTTTGATCTGATGTATAGTGTCACTATTTATAACTAATAATATTTTCATTGTTATCTTTTCTAAAAAGAATTACTTTATGGCTCTATGTTGTAATGAAGATATTGGGAATGTTGAGAGAAATTCCTAAGGATGGAATGGGCGAAAACGTTATGGACTTATGGTATCACAATACACAACATATTTAAAACTACACAGTATTGAAAGTAGCGCGAGGTCTCACCGTGGGTATACAATTTTCTCAGATGTCATTCTTTAGTATGTAATGGGTTCTACTCATGGACCTTGTGCGATGTATTTTGTAAAAACTATTTGATAATATTATTAGTTTTTCTTATACCTGTATTTTCTTTTTTTCAGTTATTCCCCTGATGCATAAAATGAGAACTGCAAGCAAAAAAAAAGTTCGTCAGTATTCAGAAGAGTATCTGCAATTTGGATTCATACCTGCCCTTCATGATGAACGGTCTCCTTTTTGCCTATTATGCCAACAATGCTTGACCAACGAATCAATGAAACGAGGTCGTCTGGAAGCACATTTGAAGGCGAAACAAAATATTCATGTTAATTCGAAATTGGAGTATTTTAAAACGCTGAAACATAAATTTGAAAAAAGATCAACAATAAATACAATTTTCTCTGCACGAGCTACAGCCAACAATTGCACTCTTGAGGCTAGTTATAAAATGTATCTGCTTATAGCAAAATCAGGAAAGAATCATACTATACGTGAGGATTTAATTTAGCCAATTTTTCTCAAAACAGTTCTGGAGAAGGATGATAAAGATGCCAAAGGCATGCCACTGAGTAATACTGTTAGCAACAGAATAGATGAAATGAGTGGAGATGTTGAAGCACAGCTTGCTGAAAAGTAAAAATCTAGGAAAATCTCAATACAGACGGATGAATCAACAGTAAGAGTTTGTTGATATATTGTTCTGCGAATCATTAGAAAGTACCACTACCGCAATTGATATATATTTATATTTAGCTTAAAAAATATTTGGATGCAAATCAGATATCAATGGAAAACATTGCATCATGTGCTGCAGATGGTGCTCCAGTTATGATGGGCAAGAAAAATGGCTGTTTAAAATTAATGAAGGATGACAATCCACAAATGCTGATTGTGCATTGTATTATTCATAGAGAGAATTTAGTTGCCAAAAAGTGTCCCGCTCCGCCTCAGGACTGACGGCGGGCCCCAATTCACCAGCACTGCCTTCCGGAACTTCACGGAGCGCTGGGGTGTCTACCACGCGGTATCTTCGCCGCATTACCCCAGTCTAATGGCCACGCCGAGGCGGCCGTCAAGTTGGTGAAACACCTCATCCTCAAGACGGCGCCCAACGGCAACATCGACAGTGAAGACTTCGACAGGGGTCTCCTTGGAGCTTCGCAACACTCCCAACTCTACGGGACGATCCCTGCGATGACACTTTATGGCCACCCGCTCCGCTCCTGTGTCCCTGCCCATCCGAGTCCTTCTCGGAGGAATGGCAGGCCCGCACAGAGGACTGTGGTCGCCGAGCTGTCGTCCGTGCTGAGCAGGTCAAGGCTCAGTACGACCAGCATGCCCGCCCCCTACCCAGGCTGTGTGTCGGCCAGACCATCCGTGTTCAGGAGCCGACATCACACCGCTGGGACAAGGTCGGGTCGTTATGGGCTGCGGCACGACCAGGGACTTCGAGGTGCGTCTTCCCAGTGGGCGCGTCTGGTGGCGAAACCGCCGTTTCCTCCGACCCGTCCCAACCCCTAGTCCCAACCCTCCCCCGCGTCCCCTTGCTCGGACGAGAACATCACGTCCCCTTTCATTCACCCTCTTGTGATCCCGCGCCGTTCTAAGAGGCTCAAGGAAAAGGAGTCCGCTCGAGACTAGTGCTACGAGCGTGAAGGGGGAGGGAGGTGTGGATTTGCGACTATAACCAGACAGTCACACCTACATAATATTCATGCCTCTTAATAATTCCTACACATACATGCTATGTTGCAACACTGTATGTGACACATGACAACAGCGCGCCCTGCGAGACCGCTGCTCCATGTAACGCCAGTCGTTGCCCTGTAGCCGGACCGCTAACACCAGCCCTCCGCTGGTGGTCCCGAATATCTCTGTTCTTTAGAATAAACACCTACGGAAGATGCTCGCTTCTCCTTCGGATAAACTCCCCTCAACCACTCCGGTTAATCACTGCAAACCCCGAGCAACACTGTTATCTTCGTAAATGTTTGTTCTATAATATAATCAAATAAAAAACAGTAAAATACAGTAAAGAAATGTCATTATGAAGGAGTGAAGAAGTATGCATGAACTCAATCAATATTCACTTAAAATCTTCGCCATTTAATTTTTTGCGAAGAAACTTTTTACATGAAACATAGCAATAGAAGCGGATTTTCATTAGCTATCCATTGATATATTTCATTTTCTGATAAATGAATTAGAGCCATGCATAAATTAGCGTTAACTAAAAACATGATACATCATCAATCGGGTAATTTTCCCGATTGATGATGTACATTTTTTAGTTAACGCTAATTTATGCATGGTTCTAATTCATTTAAATAAAAAAAATACATCATCAATCGGGTAATTTTCCCGATTTATGGTTATTTATTTAGTTAACGCTAATTTATGCATAGTACTAATTCATTTATCAGAAAACGAAATATATCAATGGAAAGCTAATAACATTCCTCTTCTATTGATATGTTTCATGTAAAATGTTTTCTCGCAAAATATTAAATGGCGAAGTTTAAGTGAATATTATTAAGTTCATGCATATTTCTTCACTCTCATAATGGCATTTCTTTAGTGTATTTTAAAGTTTTTTATTTGACAATATTATAGAACAAACATTTACGAAGATAACGGTATATCATTTATACTGATAAACCATAGGAAGGGAGATGGGAGTGATGTTCGAAAATGTCAGGAATCGCAAAACGGACCTCCCCTGGAAATAGCCCAAAAAGATTAGCAAGTCCAGTATACAGTAGTCTTTGTCCACATACATATTTTAAATTATCTGGGATACCTTTCCAGAGCCTGAAATGTTAAAAAGAGTGGGTTACATGCTACACCACAAGGGGCCTTCCATGCAGCTGATCTGGGAGAGCTTCCAAAGACATCAGGGAAGCTCCGACTGCGGTTTGTTTGCCATAGCTGCAGCAGCAGCCCAATGCCGTGGAAGTGACCCTGCCCTGTGCCAGTGGGCCAAGACAGCATGAAGGCCACCTTACCCACTGTTTTGAAACAGCCCACTTAACCCCATTTACAGCTGCACTACGCCGAAAGAAGGGTCTGAACAGCAGGCCCTCAAACTCATATTCTCTATACTGTGTGTGTCGCCTTCCCTATGTTTCAGGATTATCTGAATCTATGGCACAATGTGATCAGTGCCAAGAATAGTTACATAAAAAATGTGAAGCCATTCCCTCCAAAAATGTTCAGAACAAAATGTATAAATTTACATGTAGATCATGCCGTGCATTTTTGTTTAGTTTTCTGGTCATTCTTAGTTTTCCTCTTATTCAACGCCTCTCGAGTAAGTGTAAATTTAATAGCTTCAATCTCCTTGCATAACTATAGTTACGCATCCTCTGCATCATTTTGATCATCCAATCTGCACTGGGTTTTAAACTCTCATATATCCTCTGAGATATAGCAGGGTCACTTAAACGAATCTTGACCTAATACAATAATCCAGTTCGGAAAATACAATGGAGATGTATCGCTGAAGAACCTCTGTATAAACACGGGACAGAGTTGCCAGATATCGATTTTTTCACTCCAAAACTTGTCCGCACATGGTTGGTAAAGGTAAAGACGGGTACATACGCTATGCTGCGCGTGGCCTCAGAGCTCATCTCTGTCGCATTAATCTGTTGAGCCTGCTGTGGGAGAGAACCCTTTACTCCGCGACAAAGGGCTAGTGTGACATCTGGGTTACCATAGTTACCTTGCTAGGTTTCCCCAGGTACCCATTTATCGACCATCCCGAAAGGATGGATGAACAGCTAATTGGGCTGCCGCCGACTGTCCTGAACCCGGATTCGAACCAGGGACGCAGATTCATAGCTAGCCGCGCTAGCACAACTACACCACGGATGCTAACCCGACATGGTTGGTGACGAACTTAATACCCTCACGGTCTTGAGGTCTAGACTCTAGATCAGTGGTTCTCAACTCGTTCAAGCCATGGTACCACTAGCCCAATTTAAAAAAATAATCATGGACCATCTCCTTTTTGACTTTAAGATATGATGAAAAACGGTAGATTTTAGAGGTAGGTAAAGGTTGGTTATAAATATAATCTCCTATAAATATAAGTAAACGGAATTTTCAGAAAATAATATAGTATTAGACTGCTAACATTTTGGTTTCATGTATATTTCAGTTATTTCCAAATATCGTGAACGTCTTGTGGACCACCACCAAAAAGTTATCATAGACCACCAGTTGAGAACCGGTGCTCTAGATGGTATTTCCTAATCAGCTCTCAACCACTAAGCTCGTTCGATGTCCCTACGCGGGAGAATATTCCTTCGCTGAGGCTGTTGTGGCTCGGCTATGTTGACTGTGGGAACGTATATTAATTATATCCTCAGGAGCGCACATCATACCCGGACTAAGTAAGATCCGGTGAACCCACTCCTGCATCAGAGCCTCCCGCACGGTTTTATATTTCGACCTCGATTTATGATAATTGCCATCCAGTTGCCTATAATGCGCTATTTTGTCTCGGTATGATATAAGTTCTTAGCTATGAACTTAGCAATAATCCACTACTGAAGACTATCGACCTAAACGTCCACATCACTTTACTGTTTAACGTGGATTGATGTTCTCTTCAAGTGTCCAGTCTTAGAGTCACAGGGAAGGTAGACTGTTCAAGAGGCTTTTGTGTTCTACTTGAAATTATTGTCATGGGTTGACTCGGCAATTATTTAATGTGCCACTGAACTGTTGCCATTCTGGTTATAATAGTGGTGTCTTGTATTCCAAGGAAAAGTTTGCACCGTTTACTGCTACGTATTATATAGTTGTGGCCATCTACAAATCTTAATATAGTTTATAAGGCTTAATAATAACTATTGTGGAAAAATAATTCAGCAGAGATGGAAGGTAAGTATATTCCAGCAATTGTGATAGTTTGTTTGTCCTTTAAATAGGGTTATTGCTTCATAACTTACTCAAAAGTTTTATACGAGAAATCAAGCAAATTCCATTAATTCATGGTACCTCAAAATATTCATAATAAAACTTAAGCAACCTTTTATCCAATAGTTTCTAAATGGTTTCAGTTTGAAGCTCCATTTGCTCATTACATTCTTATGTGTCATGTTTTAAGCACCTCCAAAGCCGCCAGCGTGCTCACATGGGGGAACCTGTCCAGGATATTGCTGGCGATCTTGTCTGGGAGAGGAGCACGAGGGCCCACACGCGACCTGCTACACCCATGGCTGTATCTGCTGTGTGTCTGTCAAGAAAGGTGAGTCTGCTTGATGGTGCTAGTTGTATATCCAAACTAACAAAGGGTGTCAAGAAAACAAGTAGGCTTCCTTTAACACAGTTTATTTTAAGGTACGTAACAGGACATCGAGCCACAAACACCCTACACTCACTATGTCTGCCCAACCACTGGTTTGCAGTGTTGCCAGGTGCTCTCCATCGTTTTTCCGTAGACCCATCCTCGAAACTTCCCTTTTTGCCATAAAATTTCCCTAAACTTCTTTTGAATGTATTTGCTGACGATTTTACTGGTACACTAGCTGCACGCTTGAAGCCTACCATCACCCCACCTCAGTGTTGCCAACTCTAACACTCATTTTTAGTCATAATATCCCTACAGAAACAATGAAAAGTCCCTACGTACAATGCCAATATCTCCACGCCTGTCCCTACATGAAATAAACAAAATGTTGAAACAAGTGTAACGCGGGAAAATGAGTCAAACCGGGGACTCACGGGTGGGAGATGTGATTACTGATCTTGAAGATTATAAAGAAACCCTGTTAAAGAGTCGTTCATTAAAATCCCAGTAACCTTCATATATTCTCTAAATCTTAAATTTTTTCACCCACTTATTGTGGGCGGTGACACCGTAATCGCCAGGTTTGTGGAGCCCTTCAAATCATGTGCGTAGCCATAGGGGATGCCAATGGGGCCATGGCCCCCCCAATTTAACACATCTACTTTAGGAGTGTATGGTATGATATCATCAATTTTACTATATTGAATATCATGCAAAGAACCAATAAATGACCCCCCATAGGGCTCAATATGCCCCCAATTAAGTCATATCTTCAAAAAAATTTATCTGGGGGGCTTACAGCGCTTCCCAGACCCCCAGCTGATAAGGCTCGCTTCGCTCGCTCAACCATCATTAGGAGGTGGACCCCCCCCAATTATTTTTCCTGGCTACGCCCTTGCTTAAAATTAACATCTAGCTAAAAGGGGGGCACTACACAAGAAATGCACACAAGATGGTTTTTTTTAAGTGCAACTTTAGGGACCAGATTAATGATGATCAGAAAATGTATATTATATAGCGAGTTAAACGAGGCTATATTATTACGTTGACGTGGCCACGGAGGTGGCAGTGCCGAGTGCCAGCTCCTTTCCGAACATCCGGAGTTGGTCCACGGAAATGGAAAGAGTGGGAGCTTCGTTGCGGGGTCTGGGTGCTGCAGTGCGGGACCGGTGACGCGGGTTGCAATGCGGCCGAGGAGGAGGCGACAAGTTGGTGGAGGTGTTTCGATCTTTGAGGGTGGTTCAAAGCAGAGGCAGTAATATTATCCTTGAAAGGTTCAGGGCAATCAGCATTTGTCGAAGCAGCAGAAGTGGAAGCACGGGTAGCAGCAGCTCTCTTGGAGGAGCTAGGGCGAGCAGGGGTCTTGTCAGGGTGAGGGGCAGGAGTAGGAGCGGCGGTGACGTCAGGAGAGAGGCGGTGTGAAGCAACAGATCGTCTTGTCTTGTGAGGATGGTTCGATGCCATACTTCACTGATGGGCGATAGTTCCTCTCCTGACGAAGGGCGAGGAGAGTGGAACTTGGCCCTGCCGTTAGAGTGGGGCATGACTCAGAAAATAACGCAGAAAGGGCAGAGGGAGAAAAAAAGCTTAATAAAAACCTAACAAAAACAGACTGCCACAAAGGCAGAAACACAGCTACCTGACGGGGAATGGTAACCTCGTCCAGCAAGTATCCTAAAGCGTCAGGGGGGCTAAACTGGTCGCCGTCTAAACGGCGTCGTACCAGCCCTGACGCTGCCCCTTTCGGGACAACCCAAACCTATTTGAGTCGCTGCGTCCCCTCTCCACAAACCTTTCCAGTACCCCTCATGTAATGGGCCTACGCGCCCAACCTTCAAGGTTCGCCTTGGGATCTGTGAAGCGACTCCAAGGGCAGAGGTGCTGGCAGAAACTCGTGAAACACCAGCAGCAAAACTTTCCACGGGTGGGAATGTTTACTGGATAGCGAGGTGAACAACGAGCGAGCGTGCTCTCCCACCGACGGCTCGTGGAAGACTGAAGGTTTGGTAGGGCGGCGCGCGCGGCGCGTAGTGTTGCCAATTAGAGAGAACTGCAACTCCGAAATGCCAGTGGTCGCTGGCAGTTTTAACTCACAATTTGGTGAAAAGTTGGTCAACTTGAAAGAAAAATATGGGCTTATTCCACTGCACTTAAAACACAAAAGTATAATTT
>JACEEZ010024238.1:58011-76784 GCA_016584305.1 Chionoecetes opilio
GGGTTGCGAGAACTGAGGAAACCTTGATGTAGGGTGATGGGTAATCTCTATCTATAATAATATAAGCGAAAGTGTGTCTGTGTGTGTGTGTGTATGTGTCCGCTCCAGGTGCCGCCCCCTGTGGCGGAATCCCCTCATATGGCACGGTTTTGGAACCGGCTCGAGCAGGGGAAGGTTTTAAGCTCATTTATGAGATGATCCGAACACTTTTTTTTTTTTTTTTAGCAGCCTATTAGCGAGAATTGTGAAAAAAAGTGGGTTGCGAGAATTGAGGAAACCTTGATGTAGGGTGATGGGTAATGGGTGAGTGAATTAGTGAGGTGATGGGTACTGGGTGTGGGGTGATGGGTGAGTGAATGGGTGGGGGGTGATGGGTGATGGGTGAGGGAATAGATGGGGGGTGATGGGTAATGGGTGAGTGAATGGGTGTGTGGTGATGGATAATGGGTGAATGAATGGGTGGGGGTGGGTGGGTAATGGGTGAGTGAATGGGTGGGGGTGATGGGTAATGGGTGAGTGAATGGGTTGGGGGTGATGTGAATAGGCTGGCGTTAATACATACATTTCTACATCCATGATTTCAGGAAAGCTAGAAGGGGCTATCTGGAGAGTCTGTGTTTAGTGGGCCGAAGGCCCACCAAACACTGGTGGTGGGCCGAAGGCCCACCATTAGCCCTCCGCAGGAGCTAGCCAAAAAGTCCGCCCGGAGGGCGGCTTTGCGGCTAGTTCCCTATATACAGCACTTATTTTCCCATATGACATAGAGATGCTACAACATCTCTTGACCACCCAAGATTGGTCATTTCTCTTTATTTCACTGAAATTTGTAGTTCGTACAAGTCTTGCGTGGCGTCGGCTGCTCCGAGATGTAAACAAAGATGCCGGTGTCGTGTGGGCAAGTGTCTGTTTATGAGGGAATGTCTGTTTACATAACAAAGGCAAAGAAAACGGGAGTTGAGGGGAATAATTACTAATTTTGACAGGATTTTTTTTTTAAATAACCTCATTGTGATTCCCACACAAAGTTACTATAATTAAAGTAAACCTAAACCTAACCTAGCTTAACGTTTTTCTAACCTTACCTAGCCTAGCGGTCTGCCGAAAAGGGAGAGCGCGTGGAGAATATGCCGCCTGGACATGTCTTTGTTGATCAAGTCAAAATTAGTAATTACTCCCCTCAACTCCCGTTTGCTTTGCCTTTGTTTAGTAAACAGACATTCCCTCATAAACAGACACTTGCCCACACGACACCTGTACTGGTGGCAAGAGAACGAACATGCGTGACTCAGCGTTTGCTACCAAAAGTTGCCGGTATCAGGCGTCAAATGGTAGCAAAAATACCAAAAGATGCCGGAAAAGTGTCCGTGTGACATGGCCTTAAGCTGATCTATCCCTAAATACGGGTAAATAAATATGGCTCCATAAATACGCGTCTGAGATACGTGCTTCAGCAGGTTTTATTTATTTTTCATCGAAGAAAAGGAAAAAGTGGAGAGACTTTATCATTAAATAAAGTAAACTATTTTGTTTTATTTATATTTATTTGTTGATTTTTTTGCTAATTTACATATTATAATTGTTGGTGATTGTCAAAAATCCTTACGTTCTTAACAATTTTGCCTGGGCGTCCCTACGTCCCTACGCCCTTAAAACATTGTCAAGTCCCTACGTTTAGGGACATGTCCCTACGGTTGGCAACACTGCCCTACACCACAAAACCTTTCCTTTGTTATAAAAAATCGTATGTTGTTAGTCGTAAAATTAGGAAAAGAAACTGAATATACCAAATGAGTTAGAGGACAAGGATACTAAACAGGTCCTATCTATAAAACATTGCTATTTTCACTAAGAAGCGTCTAATGGTACCGAAATTACAATACTAGGAAATAGACGTCCACACTAAAGATGTGGAACGTGTCCAAGCTCGCACAGGCTAAAGTCAACTTTTTAAATACCCTCACCTTAAAATACTTCTATTACAAGCCAATATACATTCTAGACCTTGCCCCCATTCGTTGAGTAAACATTTTACAAGCCTATATGCACTCTAGACCTTGCCCCCATTCGTGGAGTAAACAGTTTACAAGCCTATATGCACTCTAGACCTTGCCCCCATTCGTGGAGTAAACCTTTTACAAACCTATATGCAATCTAAACCTTTTACAAGCCAATATGCACTCTAGACCTTGCCCCCATTCGCAGAGTAAACCTTTTACAAGCCAATATGCACTCTAGACCTTGCCCCCATTCGTGGAGTAAACATTTTACAAGCCTATATGCACTCTAGACCTTGCCCCCATTCGTGGAGTAAACATTTTATAAGCCTATATGCACTCTAGACCTTGCCCCCATTCGTGGAGTAAACATTTAACAAGCCTATATGACAGATTCACTTATCTATTCAGTACCAAAAAATGAATTCGGCTGAAATAGGTGTCCAATAATATTCCAATAATATTAAGACAATAAATTACGTTAGGCCTGAAGGGGTTAAGTTGTAGAAATGCCCCACGCTAGATTTGCCCCCAGCATTACTCTCTAGCATCACTCAACACGAAAATCGAGTACCAGCAGCGTAATGCGCATCACGCTGCGCATCGTAAAGCCTAGCGTGGACGGGCCTTTAGAGGGCCGCGGGTTGCACAGGCTTGCTGTAGATGTGCGCAGTAAAGAACTGCACATTATATGTTCTTGGATTCAGTGGTTACAACGGCATGAGAGGCGAGACCCTGTATATACTATGGATACTGAATTATGCGTTATATTTAATATATATATAATGAATAGTACATACAATGGTTTATGGAACTGTCGCCGATGGGAATTCTCGCCGAAACACCAACTTAGAACTCTCGCCGACGTGGAAATGTTAACCTAACCTGGACATTGGCACCTAACTTAACCTAACTGATCAAGCTAACTATAGTATTTCATCCCTGAATGCAAAAACGCGGGTAAAACTTGATTAAATGTATATATTGGGTCCTGTAATATCAAGAATTGGAACACTCGACGACGGCGGCGAGAATTCCTATCGGCGACAGTTCCAGGTACCCTTACGGTATGAGTATTTTTATGATTTTTTTATTTTTTTCTACAAATAAAAACTGTCAAGGTTGTGTTCTATTTTGCGTTTGCACACATTATGTTATATTTTGAAGGTACTTTTAATCTTATATTATACTTTCAAATCTTATTTTTTTTCTATGAATGATCACACGTGTTTTCAGTATTATTTGCCTTTGCCATGTAATATCTGAGGAGCTAAGAGGGAACACCGGGTACGCGCCACCCCAGCTACACACGGAGTAACGCATACCATTGTATTCCCCAAAGCCTATACTACCAGTACAATAAGGGTATAGGTAAACAATAGGTTCTCAATGAGGTTACAAATCACGTTATATAGAGGCTAGTTGACCGAGCGCACTGCTACTGATGGCCTACTACTCCCTAGCATGGCCATATGTCCCTCTGTGCTAAATAACCCAGTCAGTAAACCGTTATAGTTTTGCAGTCTCTTCACCCAAGCCCTGATCCTTGGAAACCAACACCAGGTCCGGTTTTCACACTGGAGTGAAGTCGATGTTACCATAGTAATCATGTTAAAACGCGCACTTATTGTCAGCTGCCTGTGTGTGATGCCCAGAGTGAGAGGAACAACCAGGCGAGTATCCTCACAGCAGCAGGTGACTGTCTCTGGCTACTCAAGTCACGCTAGTCTACGCTCCGAGGATTACAGTGATTGTTTTTTTATGATGTTCTGCAGGAAAGTACATGCCTTTAACTACCTCCTAACAAATGTTTGAGTCAATACGTGTTAAGGCTGGCTTACAATGACACGTTGTGGAGAGAAGTATTAATAGGCTGCGGGCGATAGTTGTCTGACAAGTGCAGAAAAACGCTGTTATTGTTATTTTTCTTTAAAAATACCATTGATTATCCATCTCTACGTATTCTAACCTACACGTAGATGTTCTAAGCTCTAAAATAAAGAAGAAAAAACCAGAATATCTGCTTTGGTTGAAAAGATATGACATTTTGAAAGTACAAAAACTTTAACAGCGTTTTTCTCCGTGTTCTATCTGTGGCGCTTGCCTGGTTTTCCCTCTCGCGGCCTCCTGTGTTTGTTGCATGTATTACCAAATAAAATCTATGATGAAAGTTGATCTTTTCGATGGCACATCAATTTCCTGGGCGGCACAATCCACTGTTATGCACATTGTTAGGGATGGACATTTAATAAATAGTCAGGAGCTACTGAGTGCACACGCCGGGAATGTCGCGGGGGAACAACGGTCATTATTAGAGATCGGAAAAAATGTTGTTATTTTGGCCATTTTAGTTTTTTTTTATGTTATGTATTTTCACCAAAATATGTGATAGAAAAACATTAAAATATGTGGTTTTAATCAGTGCTTTATTTCCGTGAAAAATGCAGTAAAACAAAATCAGAAATGAGAAAACAAAATCAGACAGCTGGGCCCATACTTATAGAGATTTAGGATTCGTCCTAACCCTTAAGTCCTAAACATCTTACGTCCTAAACATCTTACGGCCTAAAGGTTCCTGGGGCCTAAACATCTTACGGCCTAATGTTGTGACAGATTGGATCACGGCCGAAAGAAATACGGCCTAATAGACCCGAACTTACCTAACCTAACCTGCCAGCGGCTGGCGCGTAGTTAAAATATATTTAAGAAATTCATATCTCAGGAACGAGTTGTTTCCGATGCAATTGCAATACAGTACACCAGTGTCTTGTATATGCAGAAGGCACTTCATATTACACATAGGTGTCCTTCGTAGTGATTTTGGTGTTTTTCTTAGATAATACCAATATGTATTTATTTTTTATTATTTTCCCCAAGTGTATTACAACTGCATAAAATACTGAACAGAAAATAATAATTTTTTTTTACTGGTAAGGCATGTCGAGCCACCCTGCACTTGCGGAATATTTAACTGTTTTTCTTAGGTAATGGTTTTGTGCCATTTATTGAAAATGTGATTTTCAAAGAAAGTTAACCTATGTAACTGAGACCCATGCAAGAAAAAAAAATACAGCAGCCACATTTTCCTGTCACACAGCGTCCCTAACCTTTGGTAAATGTTTCTCATTGAACAAAACTACATATTTTATCTGATAAGATTTGTTGCTTCGCAATTCTTCAAACCTTAATGAATTTAGTGCCTCATTTAAATGTTACCAATTAATATTGCTCATAAATCTTTCCAGGTGGTAGTAAACCATATTCTCCCCTCTCAGAACTGGACGACTTATAGCGCGTTTTCGCGACTTTCACCACCCTTGTCCAGTCCAGGCCGGTGCAGGCTGGACTGATGCTCGCGAAAATATATCGAGACTGGCCCGTCCCATTCGTCGTTCCTATTGGCTGGGGGATCAAGTGGGCGGTCCTACCGTCCTGCAAGCTTTACCCTCCCCCCCCGAAAGACACACCAAAGGGTTATTAATTTGACCTCAGGTAATAAGTAATAACCTCCTCGTTGGCATACGAGAGGTGACCCATGGTCATCATTCTGTGTGTGATGAGAGTCAGGTTTATAAATCACTGGACGAAGAAACAGTCCCAGCAACACAATATTGCAAGACTTTCTCAATAAGTCAAGTAGCAGGGGTGACTATGAAAAATTGAATAATGAAATCTCATTTAATTTACAGTCAACAACACTATCTATAGTCGCCACTGCACTAATGTCGCAGGGGGCATATATTACGAGTTTTAGCATCACTGCATACTTGTATGTGCCACTGAAGAGATGTGCACAGTACGTAGTTTACATTATCTACATAACACTATACATGTGGAAATTATCCACCAACCACCCTCTCAATAATTGGTAGAGTGGTGGTTATGTTTCCCCTCCCTTGTGAGGGAGTTATTGTCCGCTCATCATAGGTGCGTAGGGATGTATATATATAGTTATAATGGTAATGGGTAATAATTAAGGTAATTTACCTCCGCACTTCACCTGCGGCCTCGATCACGGCTACCACTTCGGATCACAGGACAGGCAGTATTAATCAAAAGCCTACAGCGATTTCAACCCACTATCCACCGATAAGTATCCTAGTTAGTTGACTAGTTGGGGTATTGTGTCGGGATGAGATAAAAGATGGGTTTTGATTAGGTAAGACCTCACATTAATTATATGTATGTGACATAAATTGCTACAATACATGTCTTCAGTGACACATATACAATTAAGTCTGTAGTGATGCTAAAATTCGTAATATATGGCGCTGGTAACATTAGTACAGTGGCGACTATAGCGTTGCTGACGGTACATTAATTTTCCAAGATGTTGTTTCAGCAAATTGTGAATATTGTAATTTTTCGTGAATTTTTTTTAGTCTTATGGTCGGCCATCATGGTGTTTCATGCTTTATCAGCAGCACGAGAAGCTCCTGGTCGTCTTCCCCGCTGACTGTAGTGCGCATGCGCCAGTTCTCCCCACACTGGTCCAAGGTGGTCCTGCTCTCTGGGCTGCACCGGACTGGACTGGGCTAAACCGTTCCAGACTGCCTCGCCAAAACAGTGTCCGCCCCGGACTAGTCTAGTCCAGACCGGGCCAGAACGGTCGCGAAAACGCGCTATTAATAGCAGACATTCTGGGGAGGGAGAATGTGGTGTTCGGTGGCTGCCACGACAGGACCGAGCAGATCCTGGTGGTACCTGAAATGCCAGGATCACCTGCTGCTCCCCAAAGTATTGATGATATAATGTACATTATTTGCATGGACTCTCCTCATAATTCTTATTTCTCTGTATAGATAACTTGATCAACATAATGGGAACCATTGGGTTACTTGTCCTTGCCTGATCGCATAGGCTTCAAGTAGAAGTCGTATTGCAGTTTTGTCACAAAGTGTTACTTAATGGTTCTGTAATGCTTCTATGTGCTCTTTGGTTGATGCTTTTATATCTGTGTTTGGAGACTGAGACTGGTGGTTTGTTTTGGGTGCAATGAACATCTAGTAGATGCAATTTTTCTTATTTCAACTTACGTTACCATATCGACACTCTAAGCTTTAAAGTAATCGTCCAGACCCATTTTTTCTTTGCATAATTATGTTGAATGTTCATTCAAAATACCTAATCCACAAAAAATTATTCATTTGCACGCCTTATTTCCCTAAAAACATGACTTTTGTAAAAAGCGCGGGAAAAACAACAGCCACATTCCAGCCGTGGCGCGAAACTTGCTGGCGACGACACAAGAGGTAAGCCTCCCAGCCCCGCCCGACACAAACACACGGAGACTCTGAGAAAAATGTAGTACTTGGGGAATTTTGGGTGCTTCTGGTATATTTTTTGTGCGACACGGCACATACTTGCATCCTGCATGGGCACGGCAAGAAAGCCGTGCCATTCCCGAGAGCTTAGCACCCATTCACAACCCACACGGCGACGATATATGTGTGCAGACCTTTGGAGCGACGGGGAGCGGCTGGTAATAGCCAGGGTACTGCAGCCCTCTCATCTCGGTGGCCTTGCTACTACCCGCCGCTCCACGCCGCTTGCCGCCGCTGCACACATATATCGTCGCCCCACAGTTTGCAAATGGGTGCTAAGCTCTCGGTAAAGGCACAGCCCCCACGCTGCACCCACACAGGATGTAAGTACATGCCACATCGCACAAAAAAAATATCAGAAACACCCAAAATTCCCCAAGTACTACATTTTTCTCAGAGTCTCCGCGCATATGTATCAGGCGGTACTGGGAGGCTCCCTGTTGTGACGTCGCCGACCCATGGTGCGTCGTCTGCTGATAAACAGTTGTGTTTTGAGAGCACGGGGAATTTACAGATTTTGAATGCGGATCATTTAAAAACGGGTGACTGGATGCAAAATGTGACAACATATTGTTGATATACTCGATCATGGCTATATTTTGACTGCATTAAATCAGGAATGATGAAATGGTCTGGACGATTACTTTAAGCATAAACCTACAAATTTAGAAGTTAGCATGCTAATCCTTAATATTTATTGCAAATGTGAATATGTTGCAAAATCTTTATATAATTATCTCTAGATCTTATTAAATTTTGTTTAATATCTTCTTATTAAGCTTCCACCGTCTTTTAAAATAATATTCTGCTAAATTGAGTTATGCGGGTATTATTGCATGGTTTAATAAGTCACGACTTATTCAATTTTTGAAAAGTTGATTTTTTGTGAGCCTACTCTAAGTTGCTTTTATTTTGAACCTGATACCATTCACCATCAACAGTCAGGTGGAAGATCCGCTCCTACTGGAAGCAGGTGCAGCCCCACTGCTGGACTCAAACACTTGTTGAGCCGCGAGACCAAGCTGCGGCATGTTCCTCGAGTTCCATCCTTCTCTTTGACGATGGTCAGGCCGAGCACCTGAGGAACAAGAGGAAGCTTGAGTTAGAAATTTTGGAAGAACTGCTTGCTGCCCAAGCAAAGAGAAGGGCAGAGACGGCCAGGGAGAGGGTAGAGGCAGCCAAAGCAGTGGAAGAGCTTTCTCTACTGAAACGGAAGAGACTAAACTAAAGACCCTCACATTATTTTTCTTTTATATTTTTGTTGTATAGTATTCATTTGTGTATTTATTAGTTAATCATTATTGATGCTATTATTAAAAAAAAAAATTGTGTGTGTGTGTGTGGTGTGTGTAATAGACTAACAGTGAGCTCGATCTGCCGTCTGGTGGCCAATGAACTATTGAGCCAATGTATATCGTCATAATATCGTCAATGAGCCATTTCAGCCCTGCATTGAAATATCGTCCCATATATAGTGGCGAGTAGCGAATAAACTGAGCTTTGGTAGACTGAAAAATGAGCCCGACTTTAGTGCATTCATCCATAACAAAAGGAAGTTTGAGGGTAGAGTGCACTGTCCCTCCATTGAGGAGAAGAGTTGCAGCCAGACCAGACCATGCCATAGCAATGGTCTTTTGTTTAACTCTTGCCTCAACGATCGAGGCCACGGCATTAAGAAAGTAGGTCTTTCCTGTATCTGCAGGAATCTCAAGATAAAGGCTTAAAGGCTAAAGTAAAGGCTAATTTGTTAGCAATATAGTTTCAGCATTTTAAGTAATTCAATATTAACTTCATTGTTATTTTTTTTCTCTCTCTCTCTCTCTCTCTCTCTCTCTCTCTCTCTTCTCTCTCTCTCTCTCTCTCTCTCTTAGCATGGCTGGTCACAATGAGTTATGTGTTACTGGGAGGTGGTTGCTAATACTTACTGGCGTGGAGATTTGGTATATTCCTCTGCACGATGTTGGTGGATGGTGTGCAGCTTGTCAGTGAGGACCATCACTTAAAAAATAACAGAATTCATAATATATATTACTGCTAATAGCACCATCTATTTATCAAATGTACCATAACGTTCATATTTGTAATTAGTCATCATAAATTGACACAGTGCTATACAAGCTGAATTGAGACTGGTTGTAGCACTTACATGTCCGTAGTGAAGGTTCACATAGGCATCCCTGTAGCGCACACCTCGCAGCATCGGTCCAGCAGCATGGGGTGGTTGTACTGGTGGTGGGCCTGGTGGTGGTGGTTGAGGGTGTGGAGGCTCGTCGTCCTCGTCAACTTCCTGTCCCCCTTCCTCAGGTACACAGGTTTCTATCTTTGCATAGGTTATGCAGAAAGATATAGATATTATAGTTGTAAGGCGCCGCAACTGCGGGGTTATTGACGCCTGCTTACATAAGATACAGTAAAAGTAATATTAAAAAAACTAATTTTAAGATAGAATAAAAATATTTAAAATAACAAAATATATATAAGAACAATAGTACATTAAAAGCAATAAGTTAATGTTAAAATCATCATAACTTGTTGAGAAGGCCAGCCCTCTCAATAAAGGTAGGGACTTCATGTCCCGGAGCATAGACCACTGTATACCTGGACTGCGCACGGAATATCGGCCAGTCGCACAAGGGGCTGAAGTCGGAGGGCCGCTCGGATTCATATATATATATACGGATCATATAGACTGGTTTATCAGTATATATGATATACTGTAATCTTCATAAATGTTTGTTCTATAATATTATCAAATAAAAAACAGTAAAACACGCTAAAGAAATGCCATTACGAGACTGAAGAAATATGCATGAACTTAATATTCACTTCAACTCTTCGCCATTTAAAACTTTGCGAGTGAACTTTTATCATGAAGGGTATCAATAGAAGCGCAATTTTATTAGCTTTCCATTGCTATATTTCGTTATCTGATAAATTAATTAGAACCATGCATGCAAGAGGACGATACGGAGGTTAGGAAGGTAGACGATACATCATTACCCGAAGGTAAAATCTTGGTTGTTGGTGACAGTCAGGTTAGGCATCTTGACAGCAGGTTCTGTGACAGAGAAGGGATGCGCATGAAGTCGGTGAGTTACCCAGGGAAGGGGATAGGTTATGTTAGTGACAAGATAGTTGAGTGCATGGCGGACCAAGGGAAAAAGCCCATCGTCTGCCTGAGCGCTGGGGGAAATGATGTTGAGTATTGAATGATGCAATATATTAAGTTTTTGAGCAATATATTAAGTTTTTGAGCAATATATTAAGTTTTTGAGCAATACATTAAGTTTTTGAGCAATATATTAAGTTTTTGAGCAATATATTAAGTTTTTGAGCAATATATTAAGTTTTTGAGCACGCCGAATTGCGATCCTGACCTTGCCCCCTCACACATCAGACAAACTCCAACCGCTTGATAGGTGTGTTTATGGGCCATTTAAGACTTTCTATAATCAGGGATTAAATGCATGGATGCTTCAACACCCAGGGCGTTGTGTTTCACTCTATGATCTACCCGCTACTATGTCCAGTGTTCATAACTATGCCTACAGATAAGACAAAGAGGAAACACGAAACAGTGATGGATGTCTGCAAGGCGTACGGTATCTGGAGAGTCTGTGTCATTTTGTGTCTTCATCTGTGTCATAGTAGGGCTATAAATGAACAAATTACAAAAATATCACCAGAGTAGCGACCAACAATAAGGTCGCCATCTAGTGTTTATGTTCTGAGTGTCTTAATTAGAGAGAACCAACTGCATGTGAATGCCAACTGGCATTTCGAGTTCCCGAACTCGAAATGCCAGGGGTCGCTGGCAGTTTTAACTCACTTTTTTGAGCCTGTTCCTACATGAAATAAACAAAATGTTAAAACAAGTGTAACGCGGGAAAATGAGTCAAACCGGGGACTCACGGGTGGGAGATGTGATTACTGATCTTGAAGATAATAAAGAAATCCTGTTAACGTTCATTAAAATCCCAAAACCCTATATATTCTTAAATTTTAAAAAAATTTTCCCCAATTATTGGGGTGGTGACACCGTAATCCCCAGGTTGGGGACCCCTTCAAATCATTTTGCGTAGCCAGAGGGGGGGGGGGGATAATGGGGCAGGCCCCCCCCCCAATTAAACACATCTATTTTGGGAGTGTAGGGATTAATATCATCAAATTTTACTATTTTGAATACATGCAAATACCAAAAAAATAAACCCCCCATGGGGCCTAAAATTTGGGCCCCAATTTAAACATTTTCTTAAAAAAAAAATTACGGGGGGGTTTTACAGCGTTTCCCCGGGGACCCCCAGCTGAAAAAGGCCCTTGTCCCCCCCCACCCCTCAACCATCAGTAGAGGTGGTTTCCCCCAATTTTTTTTCCCGGCTACCCCCTTTGCTTAAAATTAAAACCTACTAAAGGGGGGCACTACACAAGAAATGACATAAGATGTTTTTTTAAGTGAGCTTTAGGGCCCAAATAATGATGATCAAAAAATGTATTTTATATAGCGGTTAAACGAGGCATACTATAACGTTGGACAGGGCCACGGAGGGCGTGCCGAGTGCCAGCTCCTTCCGAACACCCGGGAGTTGGTCACGGAAATGGAAAGAGTGGGAGCTCGTTGGGGGGTTTGGGGTATGCAGTGCGGGACCGGTGACGGGGGTTGCAATGGGGCCCGAGGAGGAGGCGACAATTTTGGGTGGGGTTTTCGATTTTTGGGGGTGGTTCAAAGCAGAGGCAGTAATTTTTCCCTTGAAAGGGTTTCAGGGAAACCATTTGTCGAAGCAGCAGAAGGGAAGCACGGGTAGCGCAGCTCTTTTGGAGGAGTAGGCGAGCGGGGGTCTTGTCAGGGGGGGGGCAGGGTAGGACCCCCCCCGGTGCGTCAGGAGAGGGGCGGTGGAAGCAACAGACGTCTTGTTTGTGAGGTGGTTCGATCCCATCTTAAACTGATGGGCGATATTTTCCCCTCCTACAAAGGGTGAGAAGGAAATTTTGGCCCCCGTTTAGAGTGGGGCATGACTCAGAAAAAAAGCAGAAAGGGCAGGGGGGAAAAAAAAGTTTAAAAAAAAACCTAAAAAAAAACAGAGGCCAAAGGCAAAAAAAAAGCTACCGGACGGGGGAGGGTAACCTCGTCCAGCAATATTAAAAAGCGTCAGGGGGGCTAACGGCCGCCGTCTAAACGGCGTCGTACCAGCCCCTGACGCTACCCCTTTGGGGAAAAAACCCAAACTTATTTGGCGCTGCGGCCCCTCTCCCAGGACTTCCAGTACCCCTAGAAAGGGGCCTACCGCCCAACCTTAAAGGGTTTTCCCCTTTGGGGATCTGTGAAGCGACTCCAAAAGGGCAGAGGTTCGGGCAGAAACTCTAAAAACACCAGAAGCAAAACTTTCCAGGGTGGGAATTTTTTACTGCAAGCGGGGTAAAACACCGAGCGAGCGTACTCTCCCCCGACGGCTGTGGAAGATAAAAGGTTTGGGGGCGCGGCACGCGGGGGCGCGTAGTGTTGCCAACTCAAAACACTCATTTTTGGCCAAAATCTCTACAAAACCATGAAGAGTCCGAACGTTCCCTACGTACAATCCCAAATATCCCCGCGCCGTCCCTACATGAAATAAAAAAAATGTTAAAAAAGAAATGCACATAAGTTTTTTTTTACTAGTGAAATTTGGGGCCAGATTAATGACGATCATAAAAGTATATTATAAACGAGTTAAAACTTTGCCCTTTCCCAAATATTCTTCATTTACTAGTACCATGGAATATACTATACAGTGAAGGAAAGGGTAAAAATGGTGTCCCACTTTCATCATTGTAAAATATTGTAATATGAAGGCAAGGCGAAATGGTGCCCCAACCTGCTCCATTCTACAATATTGTATTAAAATTTCAGGGAAATTTAAAAGGGGTTCCAGAACCTGAAGTTGCTACATAAAACCGCTAAGTGACTTACCTTCAGCATTTGATCTGAAGCTTTGTTTCTTGGGGGAGACTTGTCTTCTTTTGAGAGTTCGCCTCTTTTTTTTTTTAGTTTTTTTAGGTTTTTTTTCACCGTCTTTTCCATTTCTAATATTTTTGAAGTCAAATACGGAGGTGGGTGACTGATCCCCAAAAACGTTTTAAAACAGCTGATGTTATGATGTGAGGCCTGTCACACGAACGATATTTTCCAGCATCTTTTGTATTTTGCTCCCCAAAATGCCCGTAGGTGGAAAAAAGGGCGCGTTTTGTCACAGGGCGTTTGGCTAGGGCATCTTCCTACCAGATAGCGAAGATCTGTATTCTTCTATCTTAGTACTTGCTTCACTGGCATTTAAAAAAATGTCCTTCCCTCTTAAATTTTCCCTTGATAACTATATAAAACCTTATTGTAATTTTAAAAAAAGAAAAATAACCATAAATCACCGTTTCTTAGTAAAAACACCAGCCTATTAAAATAATGTTTTTATCGCATTTTTGTTAATTTCATCAATTTTCAAAATTTAACATATATCAAAAAGATGCGTTAAAAAATAAAAAAACACGCAGTCCATTCACCCGTGTTTTGTATTAATAGTTACAAACCTATTTTTTTTCTCCACCCTACTCTCCCAAACATTTATTTTCCTCCATCATCTTAATTTTTCCCCTTTATCTAAACATTTTAGTATTCTATAAAAAAACATACAGCTATATCTATAATAATATTACCCAAAAGTGGTCTGTGGTGTGGTTTTGTCCGCCCAGGTGCCGCCCCCTGAGGGGAAATTTCCCCTCATAGGCACATTTTTGGAAGGGCCCTCGAGCAGGGGAAGGTTTTAAGCCCATTTATAGATGATCCGACACTTTTTTTTAGCAGCTTTTAGCGGAATTGTGAAAAAAATGGGGGGTTGCGAGAACTGGGGAAACCTTGATTGGGTGGGTAATCTTATCTATAATAATATAAGCGAAAGTGTGTCTGGGTGTTGGGTATGTGTCCGCTCCGGGTCCCCCCTGTGGCGAATCCCCCTTTGGGCAGGGTTTTTGGGAAACCCGGGGCTCGAGCGGGGGAATTTTTTTTAAGCCATTTATGAGATGATCCAAACACTTTTTTTTTTTTTTTTAGCGCCTATTGCGAGAATTGTAAAAAAAAAAGGGGGTTCGAAATTGGGAAACCTTGATGTAGGGTAAAAGGGGGTAATGGGGAGGAAATTTGTGAGGTGATGGGTACTGGGTGGGGGGGGGGTGAGTGAAGGGTGGGGGGGAGGGGTGGGTGAGGGAATAGAGGGGGGGGTGATGGGTAAGGGTGGTGAATGGGTGTGTGGTGATGGATAAGGGTGAATGAAGGGTGGGGGTGGGTGGGAATGGGTGGTAATGGGTGGGGGTGATGGGTAATGGGTAGTGAATGGGTTGGGGGGTGATGGAATAGGCTGCGTTAATACATACATTTCTACTCCTGTTTTAAAAAGCTAAAAGGGGGGCTATCGGGGAGAGTCTGTGTTTAGGGGGGCCGAAGGCCCCCCAAACCCACTGGTGGTGGGCCCAAGGGCCCACCATTTGCCCTCCGCAGGAGCAGCCCAAAAAGTCCGCCCGGAGGGCGGCTTTTTCGGCAGTTCCCTAATTTCAACTTTTTTTCCCCCTATGACATAGAGGTACAACACTCTTTACCAAACCCCAAAATTGGTCATTTCTCTTTATTTCACTGAAATTTGTAGTTCGTAAAGTTTGGTGGGTCGGCTGCTCCCAGATGTAAACAAAGAGCCGGTGTCGTGGGGCAAGGTTTTTTATGGGGAAAGTCTGTTTACATAAAAAAGGCAAAGAAAACGGGAGTTGAGGGAATAATTACTAATTTGAAGGATTTTTTTTTAAAAAACCCATTGTGATCCCACACAAAGTTTTCTATAATTAAAGTAAACCCAAACCTAACCCCAGCTTAAAGTTTTTCAACCTTACTACCTAGCGGTTGCCGAAAAGGAGAGCGCGTGGGGAATATGCCGCCGGACAGTTTTGTTTTATCAATCAAAATTTGTAATTACCCTCAACTCCCCCTTTGCTTTGCCCTTTTTTAGTAAAAAAAGACATTCCCTCATAAACAGACACTTGCCCACGACACCTGTATGGTGGCAAGAGAACAACATGCGTGACTCAGCTTTTTCTACCCAAAAATTGCCGGTATAGGCGTAAAAAGGGACAAAAATACCCAAAAAATGCCGGAAAAAATTCCGGTGACTGGCCTTAACTGATTACCCTAAAAACGGGTAAAAAAAATGGCTCCATAAAAAACCGTTGAGATACTGCTTCGAGGTTTTTTTTATTTTTATCGAAGAAAAAAGGGAAAAAATGGAAGGGTTTTTTATTAAAAAAGTAAACTATTTTTTTTTATTTTATTTATTTGTTATTTTTTTGCTAATTTAATATTTAATTGTTGGTGATTTCAAAAAACCTTTCGTTCTTAACAATTTTGCCCCGGGGGGTCCCTCGTCCCTACGCCCCTTTAAAACATTGCAAGTCCCTACGTTTTAGGGACATGTCCCTACGGTTTTGGGAACACTGCCCCACACCACAAAACCTTTCCTTTGTTTTAAAAAAAACGAGTGTTTGTCGTAAAATTTGGAAAAAAAAACTGAAAATACCCAAAAGAGTTAGAGGACAAGGATACAAAAAGGTCCCATTATAAAAAATTGCATTTTTACTAAAAAGCGTCTAAAGGTACCAAAAATTTCAAAAAAGGAAATAGACGTCCACACTAAAAATGTGGAACGTGTCCAAACTCGCACAGGCTAAAGCAAAATTTTTAAATACCCCCCACCTTAAAAAAACTTCATTCAAGCCAATATACATTTAGACCGCCCCCATTTGTTTTAGTTTAAAAATTTTACAAGCCATTGCACTCTAGACCTTTTCCCCCATTCGTGGAGTAAACAGTTTCAAGCCTATATGCACTCTAACCTTTCCCCCATTCGTGGAGTAAACCTTTTAAAACCTATATGCAATCTAAAAACCTTTTACAAGCCAATTGCATCTAGACCTTTCCCCCCTTTGCAGAGTAAACCTTTACAAGCCAAAATTTCACTCTGACCTTCCCCCATTCGTGGAGTAAAAATTTTTCAAGCCTATTGCACTCTAGACCTTTGCCCCCTTTGTGGGGTAAAATTTTTTAAGCCCATATGCACTCTAGACCGCCCCCTGTGGAGAAACATTTTAAAAAGTATATACAGATTCACTTATTATTCAGTACCCCAAAAAATGAATTCGGGAAAAGGTGTCCAATAAATTCCCAAAAATATTAAGACAATAAATTACGTTAGGCCTGAAGGGGTTAATTTTTAGAATGCCCCCCGCTAGATTTGCCCCCAGCATTTACTCCTAGCATCACTCAACACGAAAAACGGACCAGCAGGGGGAATGCCATCACGCTGCGCACGTAAAGCCTAGCGTGGACGGGCCTTTAGAGGGCCGCGGGCTGCACAGGGGTTGCTGTAGAGTGCGCAGTAAAAAAACTGCACATTATATGTTCTTTTATTCAGTGGTTTTCAACGGCATAGAGGGCGAGACCCTGATATACTAGGGTACTGAATTTGCGTTTTTATTTAATATATATATATAATGGAATAGTAATAAAGGTTTTTTGAACTGCGCCGATGGGGAAATTTTCGCCGAAACACCAACTTAGAACTCTCGCCGACGTGGAAATTTAAACCCAAAACCCGGCTTGGGACCACTTAACCCAACGATCAAGCAACTATTATTTCATCCCCGAATGCAAAAAAAAGCGGGTAAAACTTGATTAAATGTATATAGGGTCCCGTAATATCAAGAATTGGAACACCCACACGGCGGCGAGAATTCCTATCGGGGGGACAGTTCCCGGACCCCACGGATGAGTATTTTTATGATTTTTTTTATTTTTTTCTACAAAAAAAAAAACGTCAAGGGTTGTGGTTTTTTTTGCGTTTGCACACATTTTGTTATATTTTGAAGGGAATTTTAATCCCATATTATATTTCAAACTATTTTTTTTCTATGAATATCACACGTTTTTTCCCCTATTTTTGCCTTTGCCATGTAATATCTGAGGAGCTAAAAGGGGGAAAACCGGGGACCGCCACCCCGCTAACACGGAGTAACGCAACCCTTGTTTCCCCCAAAAATAACTACCAGTACAATAAGGGGGATAGGTAAAAAAATAGGTTCTCAATGAGGTTACAAATCACGTTTTAGAGGCTAGTTGACCGAGCGCACCTACTGATGGCCTACTACTCCTAGCTGGCCAATGCCCTCTGTGCAAAAAACCCAGTCAGTAAACCTTTATATTTTGCGTTTTTCCCTTCCCCAAGCCCCCGATCCTTGGGGAAAACCAACACCCTCCGGTTTTCACACTGGAGTGAAAACGATTTACCCTAGTAATCTGTTAAAAAGCGCACTTATTTTTCAGCGCCCCGGTTTTTGATGCCAGGTGAAGGAACAACCAGGCGAGTATCCTCAACAGCCGCAGGTGACTGTTTTTGGGTACTCAAATCACGCTAGTCTACGCTCCCAGGATTTCAGGATTGTTTTTTTTTTGATGTTTTTGAGAAAAGTACATGCCTTAATCCCCCCTAACAAAGTTTGAGTCAAAAGTGTTAAGGCTGGCTTACAAGACACGTTGTGGAGAGAAATATTAATAGGGGTGCGGGCGATGTTGTTGACAAGGCAGAAAAAAAGCGTTATTTTTTTTTTCTTTAAAAAATACCATTGATTATCCATCTCTACGTATTCTAACCTACACTAGATGTTCTAAAACCTAAAAAGAAAAAAAAAAACAGAATATCTGCTTTTGGGTTGAAAAAGATAGACTTTTGAAAATACAAAAACTTAACACGTTTTCTCCTGTTTCTATCTGTGGGGTTGCCTGTTTTCCCTTCGCGGCCCCCTTGTTTTTTGCATGTATTTTCAAATAAAAAATTTTGATGAAAGTTGATCTTTTCGAGGGGACATCAATTTCCTGGGGGCACAATCCACGTTATGACTTGTTAGGGTGGCATTTAATAAAAACAGGAGCCCACGAGTGCACCACGCCGGGAATGCGCGGGGGGAACAAAGCATTATTTGAGATCGGAAAAAAAGTTTTTTTATTTTGGGCCATTTTAGTTTTTTTTTTATGTTATTATTTTCCCCAAAATATTGTGATAAAAAACATTAAAATATGTGGTTTTTTAAACATGTTTATTTTCCCTGAAAAATGCAGTAAAACAAAATCAAAAATGAGAAAACAAAATCAGACAGCTGGGCCCCCCTACTTAAGAGATTTTTGGATTTCCTAACCCCAAATCCTAAACATCTTACGTCCTAAACTCTTACGGCCTAAAAATTCCTGGGCCTAAAAAACTTACGGCCTAATGTTGGACAATTGGGGTCAGGCCCAAAGAAAAAACGGCCTAATGACCCGAACTTACCTAACCTAAACCCGCAGCGGCTGGGGCGTAGTTAAAAATATTTAAGAAATCATTCGGAACGAGTTTTTTTT
>JACEEZ010024239.1:0-17500 GCA_016584305.1 Chionoecetes opilio
AAAGCTGCAGGAGACGTGAGGGGGGCTTTGCGGCTAGTTCAAATAAACCTGTAAACAATAACACGGCAAAAAAAAAAGGGCGCATAGCTTAGGAAAAATAATGTGTTGGTGGAGTACGGAGGAGGATACACAGACGATACCTGATAGTGAACAGATGTTCAAAGGAAGCGATGAGAGGAAAAACCCAAAGATTTTGTGATAACTAGGGAAATGGTGGAGGAGGGTATAGAAAAAATGAAAACATTTAAAATCGCCAGGACCAGATGAAGTGTATCCCAGGGTTTTTAAAGGAATGCAAGGAGGTTGTTAGTGAGTCGTTAGTGCACATTTTTAGGAAATCGGTTGAGATAGGCGATGTGCCATTATTGTGGAGGAAAGGAAATGTTGTTCCCATATTTAAGAAGGAGAACAGAGGACTAAAGTCAAATTATCGACCCGTAAGTCTAACATCAGTGGTGGGTAAATTATTGGAATCTATTATTGCAAAAACATTAGAGAGCACTTAGATAAACATAGTTTGATCAATGATTCACAACATGGATTCACCAAGGGTAGGTCATGTCTCACCAATTTATTGGAGTTTTTTATAGGAAAGTTTATGAGACGGCAGATAATGAAAAGGATTATGATATAATATATCTGGACTTTAGTAAGGCATTTGACAAAAGTACCACACGAGCGTCTCTTAAATAAGGTTAGGGCTCATGGTATCGATGGGAAGGTTCTTCATTGGATCAGAGCTTGGCTAAGTAATAGGCAACAAAGGGTTACAATTAATGGTTCCAAATCTGAATGGGGGCTGGTAACAAGTGGAGTTCCACAAGGGTCTGTTTTGGGCCCATTACTATTTTTGATTTACATCAACGACTTGGATAGTGGGATTAGCAGTGATATCAGCAAGTTTGCTGATGATACTAAGTTAGGTAGGATTATTGGATCAACAGTCTGACGTAAACATATTGCAGGGAGACTTAGATAAACTTAACGAGTGGGCAGTCAGTGGCAGATGGAATTTAATATTTGGGTAAATGTAGCGTTATGAATGTTGGTAGAAAAAACCCTGGTAATAGATACACCATAAGCAATGTATCGCTGAAAAGATCAGAAGGTGAAAAAGATCTTGGAGTGAGGGTGAGCCCAGACCTCCGACCTAGGAAACAATGTATGAGGCCAGAAATAGAGCTAATAGAGTATTAGGATTCATTACCAGAAGTGTTAAAAGTAGAAGTGCGGAAGTTATTCTAAAGCTTTATCTGGCTCTAGTCAGGCCTCACCTAGACTATGCAGTTCAGTTTTTGGTCTCCATATTACAGGATGGATATAGTGTTTTTTAGAAAAAGTGCAGAGAAGGATGACCAAAATGATACAAGGGATGCGTAACTTTAGTTATGAGAGGAGATTGAAGTTATTAAAATTACACTCACTCGAGAGACGCAGAGTAAGGGGCGATCTGATAGAAGTTTTTAAGTGGATAAGGGATTTAATAAAGGAGAGGTAGGAAAAGTTCTTACGGCTTTTTAACCAGGGTTAAACAAGAAGTAACGGATTCAAGCTGGAAAAAGGTAGTTTTTAAAAAGGAAATGGGGGAAAAACTGGTTACAATAGGGGGTGAATGGGGAAAAATGGTTCAGTAGACAGGTAGTTAGTGCGGAGTCTTTTAGGGGTTTTTTAAAAAGGGGGTGGATAGGTTCATGGAGGGGGGATGAAAGGGGATGTAGGTAGGGTTAGGTGACAGGAACACCACGTGTAGGCCTCGCGGCCTTTGTGCTCCTTTTTTTTTTATGTTTTTATGTTCTTATGAGTAGCGATTTTTTTATCAAATCGCAAGCATTTTGTATGAAAAGGGGAAAGGGTTTCTGTTGAAAGACAGTGAGGGTGAGCCCCAAGGGGTTTTAATTTTTACGCCCCATCTCAACACAGTCACCAGCTAAAAAGGGGCTCTGAAAAAACATTAGTGACGGTACCCCTGAAGATACAAGCTTTTACACACACACACACACAAAAACACAAAACACACACACCCACAAAACACACAACAAACACACCCCCACACACACACACACACACCCCAAACACAACAACCCCCAAAAACACACACACCACACCCAACACACACACACACACAAACAACACAAACACACACACAAACACACACAACACACCCCCACAAACAACACACACACACACACACACACACAAAAACCCACCAACACACCACACACCCACACACACACCCACACACACACACACACACACAAACACACACAACACACACACACACACACACACACAACACACACCACACACACACAACAAACACAAAAACAAAACCCACACACACACAAACCCCACACACCACACAACACAAAAAAAACAAGTCTTATAAAAAAAAAACAACCAGATAACATGAAAAGAAAGAATATTATCGAACTCTTTTCGAATACTAATTCCAAAAGTATTTCTCTGCAAAATTGTGATAGTGTGTAGCTACTTAAAATTGTTTTAAAAAAAAAAAAAAAAAAAAAAAAAAAAAAAAAAATAAAAAACCATTATACGTAACGATCATCCCCTGTTGTTTTTTTCGAGAAAAAAGATTTAAATTAAAGAACAAAAAGAAAACAATTTAGGTAAAGAGAATATGTTCCCCCATGAGAGAAAAAATCGGGAAAACTTTAATCGGAATGGGAATGAAATATGAAGTGAAAGGGTTTAATGAGGGAAGGAGAAAAAGAGGGAGGAAAGGGAAACGGGAGAAAGCAAGGAGGCCAGGGGGTTAGAGGGGCCCCCGGGACACCCGAGGGGGCCCCCAAATGGGGAAGGAGAGGGGGAGAAACCCTGAAGAAGAAGAAGGGGGGGGGAAAAAAAGTTGAAGAGAATAGGAGAAGAAGAAGAAGAGAAAGAAGAAGAAAAGAAAGAAAAAAAAAAGAAAGAAAGAAAGAAAGAAAGAAAGAAAGAGAGAGAAGGAGAGAGGAGGAGAGAGGAGGGGGGAGGGAGAGGGGAAAGAGAGAGGAGAAGAGAAGAGAGAAAAGGGGAGAGAGAGGGGGAAAAGAGAGGGGGAAAAGGAGGAAGAGAGAAGGAAGGGGGGAAAAGGGGAGAACAGAGAGAGAGAGGGAAGAAGAAGAGAGGAGAGAGAGGAAATAGGTAGATAATAGAAGATAGATAGAAAGTAGATATATTGATAGATTGATTGATTTTTATAGATAACAGACAGACAGAAAGACAGAAGACAGAAACAGACAGACAGACGATGACAGATAGATAGATAAAAATATAATAGATAATTAGAAGATAGATAAAAGATAGACGGATAGTAGATGATAGAAAATATTTTTTGTAAACAGATAGATCGGATCGATAGATTGAAGATAGTAGATGTAGTAGATGATAGATAGAGGAAAAAAGAGAACAAAATTAGAGAGTACGTGGGGTTGGGTGATGGATTAGGTGATGAAGACAGGACAGGAAATAATTGAAAGAGGCAAGAAATATAATAGATGATCAAAAAATTTTTTTTAATGTGTACATTGAAAGAGGAATAAAATGTACAAGAACAAAAAAGGTAAAAAAAAATATAAAAAACGTGAATTTTTTTTTTTTCTTTTAATTGGGGAAAGATTAACGCCCTTTTTCCTTTATTTTTTGTTTTTTTTTTACGTTTTTTTTTTTTTTTTTTTATACATGATGATTTCTGCCCAAAAAAAAGATGAAGGCTACTCACCCCGCGTGTCTTGTTTGGCCCTTGCTTCCAGTTTTCCCGCAGTAAGCAGCGGCGTTCCCCGATGGAGGGGGATGTCAGGCCGGGGGGGAGACGATGTGTTGGGCGTGCCCCTCCCGCCCCTCCATCCTCCCCGCCCCCCGCCCTGTACCCCCCCAGGCCCCGCGCTGGACCGGCTGGAGCCGCTGCTTGGGGTTTGGGAGGAAAGGCGTGAGAGGAAAGACTGGGGAAGGGAGGGGAAAGAAAAGGGAGGGAAAAAAAGGGTTTTCTACAAAATCAATCAATCAACAATCAATCAATCAATCAATCAATCAATACTCTCTCTCTCCTCTTTTCTCTCTCTCCTCTCTCTCCTCCTTCTCTTCTCTCTCTCTCCTCTCTCTCTCTCTTCTCCCTCTCTCCTCTCTCTCTTCTCTCTTCTCTCTCTCTCCCTCTCTCCTCCTCTCTCTCTCTCTCTCTCTCTCCTCCCCCCCTTCCTTCTCTCTCCCTCTTCCAGACGGGCTCCTTGCCTCCCCGCCCCCCCCCAACGCTCTACCCAACCCCGTCTCGCCCGCCCTTCCTAAAAATTAATCTTCCCCAAATTATCTCTTTCTTAAAAACCCAAAAATAAATTTCTTTTTTCCTTCTTCTTTTCTTTGTGTTTTCCCTTCCTTTGTTTTGGGCCCAAAAAATCTCTTCAGTGTAAGAAGTTGTTTGTATTTAAAAAAGCTTTGGAGGAATATCACCGTGATAAAGTAAGGAAGCACAGGTGTTCTCCCGGCAGGGGGGGTTGGGGTTTTGTTTTTTTTTTTTTTTGTGTTTTTTGGTTTTGTGTTTTGTGGTTTTGTGTTGGTGTGTTTGGTGTGTGTGTTTTTGTTGTGTGGGGGGTGTGTGGGGTTTTGTGTTGTGTGTTTTTGGGTGTGTGTGTGTGTGGGGGTGTGTTTTTGTTTTGGGTGGGGGGTGTGGGGGGGTTTTTTTTGTTTTTTTGGGGGGAACCCCAAAAAAGGCCATTCTAAACTTGAACTGGGACGCTAAGATAAAGGTTTTCCCCAATAGAAACCAAGATACCTCAATGTAACACTGTGCGAGGGTTCAATAGTTTGGGTTACCTTCAACGCCCCCTCGTCCTTGCCCCCCCACATCTTAAAAATTTTTGTCCTTTGATATGAACATGAAAGTTTATAGACATTTTTTTTTTTTTTTAAACATTTTCCTCTACCCCAAAATAAAAATGTAATCGAGCACATGTGTTTCCTAGCCACCAAAAAGGAGGAAAGAACAAGAAGAGCAGCAGCATTAGCAGAAACAGCAACATGGGAAACAGCAACAGCTTTTTCTTGTTGTCTTCCAAATTTACAAATTTTCTTTCATCTTTTGATATTTTATCGGGGGTTTCTTAATGGCAATCTTCAGATATCTAAACTTTTGATAATGGAAGGTTTTGATTGTGTATTTATGTTTTTATTTTATGTCGTTTGAACGATCAATGTTTACTTACTTGCAAAATAGTGTCCCCTTGAGATGCTGAGATGTACTACAAATCTACGCACTTGTGGTGGCATGCTGTCACTGGCCCGTGTTGTTTGTAGGCACAGGTTTTAGGACATATTTTTGCAGTGCTTGGTCACTGCGATCCAAAATAGGTGGTCCACTATGCTATTTCCGCGTTTCGAAAATTTGGCGTTCCGCGATAGCGGAATATTTATTTAAGTTTGAATTAAATTCCGCGATGCGTTTATATTATTTCCGATATCGTAAATCGCTAGTGAAGTTTTCTTCGAAGAACTAAAGCATTAAGCATTATACCCCTTAAGTCATAACTGTTTTAGTCTTACTCATAAGTGTATTAACCATTTAACCTATTAATATTAACTAAGCAACAGAATGGATCCAGAATGGATCGGGGACTAAAAATCGCGGATTCTAAAGGCAAAAAATTATCGCGTAATTTTATAAAATTTAATTAATTCCGCGCCCGCAATGGGCGATCGCGATTAATTCAAATTTAATAAAATTCCGCGATCGATTTTTTGGTAGTCCCGATCGCGGAATCGCGGACTTATTCCGCGCTCGCCCAGCACTGTATTTTTTTGGAAGGTCAATCATTGTCAGACACAAATAAATCCCTCCTCCCGCCTTGAACGACTAGGACGAATCAGCATAAAACTTGCCTCTATACGCTTTGTCCGACATCATTCCGAACAATCGGTATTACTGTACAAATGCAGTGACTGATTCCTGCTGAAATAAGTCCATGCAATACTCCTGTACTGGCGCGTCAACACTCCACCATCCTGCGGCTGCCAGACTCGTAATGTACGTATAACTCTCTCATCACTCACCGCCTACCGATATATATATACCACCCTCAAGTCAGTTTTTTTTTTCTCTCTCTCTCTCTCGTCTCTCATCTCGGCTCTCTCTCTCTTCTCCTCCTCTCTCCCTCTGATCTCGCGCTCTCGTCTCTTCGTCTCTCCTCTCTCTCTCGTCCCCCCCCCCCTCCGGTTCTCTCCCTTCGTCTCTCTCTCCCTCTCTCTCTTCTCTCTCTCTCGTCTCTCCCTCTCTTTCTCCTCTCTCTCTCTCATCTCTCTCTCTCTCAAGCGAGTCACAGCCACCACCGACAGTAGCTGCTGCCTGCTGGGGGATAACCTCCTCCCCCCCACCCATGGTCCAGCGTTAAGAACCCCTATAGGCGGCAACACTCCGCCTGCTGCTGGGATAACAAGCCTCCCCCCACACCCCAATGGGCCATGGTTTTACGAACCCCCTAATGCGGCAAGCACACTCCCTGCTGCTGGGATAACCGCCACGCCTCCCCCAACCACCCCATGGCCAGGTTAAGAACCCCCTATAGGCGCAACACTGCCTGCTGGTGGGATAACTCACGCCTCCCCCACCACCCAATGGCCAGGGTTAAGAACCCCCTATAGGGCGCAACACTGCTTCTGTTGGTATAACACGCCGTCCCCCCCCCCACCCCATGGGCCATGGTTAAGAACCCCCTATAGGGCGCAACACTTGGTGTGCACTGCCTGGCTGGTGGGATAACACAGCCTCCCCCCCCACCTCCCCATGGGCCAGGGTTAAGAACCCCCTATACGGGCGCAACACTGCCTGCTGGTGGGATAACCCGCCCCCCCAAACCACCCCATGGCCCGGGTTAAGAACCCCCTTAGGGCGCACACTGCCTGCTGGTGGGATAACACGCCTCCCCCACCACCCCATGGGCCAGGGTTAGAACCCCCTATAGGGCGGCATACTCCTGCCTGGTGGGCTAACCACCGTCCTCCCCCCACCACCCCCCATGGGCCAGGGTTAGCACCCCCTATTAGGGCGCATCAACTGCCTGCTGGTGGTATAACACGACACGCTCCCCCCACCAGCCCATGGGCCAGGGTTAAGAACCCCCATAGGGCGCAAACACTGCCTGCTGGTGGGATAACAACGCCCTCCCCCACCACCCCATTGGGCCAGGGTTAGAGACCCCTATAGGGGCGCATCACTCTGCCTCTGGTGGGATAAGACATCCTCCCCCCCACCACCCCATGGGCCGGTTATGCCCCCTATAGTCGCATCCTGCCCTGCTGGTGGGATACCCGCCCTCCCCCAAGCAACCACCCCATGGGCCGGGTTAAATGACCCCCTATAGGCGCAACACTGCCTGCGGCGTTGGATCGACGCCTCCCCCCACACCCCATGGGCCCGGTTAAGAACCCCCTATAGGGCGCACACTGCCTGCTGGTGGGATAACACGCCTCCCCCCACAACCCATGGGCCCAGGAGTTAATAACCCCCTATAGGGCGCAGACACTGCCTGCTGGTGGGTAAGACGCCTCCCCCACCACCCATGGGCCAGGGTAGAACCCCCTATAGGGCGCAACACTGCCTGCTGGTGGGATAACACGCCTCCCCCTCCCACCACCCCCATGGGCCATGGTTAAGAACCCCCTATAGGCGCATCACTGCTGCTGGTGGGATAGACGCCTCCCCCCCACACCACCCATGGGCCATGGTTTAATGACCCCCTATATGGGCGCATCACTGCCTGCTGGTGGGATAACACGCCTCCCCCACCACCCCTGGGCAGGGTTAATGACCCCCTATAGGGCGCAACACTGCCCTGCGGGTGGGATAAGACCCTCCCCCCACCACCCCATGGGGCCCAGGGTTAAGAACCCCCTATAGGGCGCAACACTGCCTTCTGGTGGATAACCACGCTCCCCCCACCACCCCATGGGCCAGGGTTAGAACGCCCTATAGGGCGCAAACACTGCCCTGCTGGTGGATAAGACTGCCTCCCCCAACCACCTCATGGGCCAGGGTTAGAGACCCCCTATAGGCGCAACACTGCCTGCTGGTGGGATGAACAAAAACGCCTCCCCCCACCACCCCATGGGCCATGGTTTAATGACCCCCTTAGGGTGCAACACTGCCTGCTGGTGGGATAGCACGCCTTCCCCCCACCACCCCATGGGCCAGGGTTAATGACCCCCTATAGGGCGCATCACTGGCCTGCTGGTGGGATAACACGCCCTCCCCCCACCACCCCATGAGCCAGGGTTAGAACCCCCTATAGGGCGCAACACTGCCTGCGGTGGGTAACACGCCTCCACCCCACCACCCCCATGGGCCAGGGTTAATAGACCCCCTATAGGGCGCAAACACTGCCTGCCTGGTGGGATACACTCCTCCCCCCACCACGCCATGGGCCAGGGTTAGAACCCCCTATGGGCGCAACACCCTGCTGCTTGTGGTATAGACTCCCTCCCCCACCACCCCTGGGCAGGTTTAAGAACCAACCCCCTATAAGGGCGCAACACTGCCTGCTGTGGGATAAACGCCTCCCCCCACCACCCCATGGGCACGGGTTAATGACCCCCTCTAGGGCGCCAACAACTGCCTGCTGGTGGGGATAACGACTCCTCCCCCCAGCCACCCATGGGCCAGGGTTAATGACCCCCTATAGTGCGCAACACTGCCTGCTGTGGTATAACACGCCTCCCGCCCCCACAACCCATGGGGCCAGGGTTATGTGAAACCCCCTATAGGGGGCGGCATCACTGCCTGCTGGTGGGATAACACGCCTCCCCCCCCCCCACCAACCCCATGGGCAGGTTTAAGAACCCCTATCGGGCTCCTCACTGCCTGCTGGTGGGATAAACGCCTCACCCCCACCACCCTGGCCAGGGTTAATGACCCCCTATAGGGCGCAATCACTGCCTGCTGGTGGATAAACACGCCTCCCCCCACCACCCCATGGCCCAGGGTTAAGAACCCTCCCCCCCCTATAGGGCGCATCACTGCCTGCTGGGTAGGATAACAAGCCTCCCCCCACCACACCCCATGGGCCAGGTTATTACGCCCCTATAGTGCGCTCACCGGCGCCAGGAATCTAACCGAGCGAGGTTGGTAGGAGTAAGTGTAAGTAGAACAGTGACACTTTAAGTAGAGTCTATCACTCATGCATAAAGATAGGAATAGGCTTACAATTCGACCGAACTGCTTAGTTTGTTATGTTTTTTGTTATGTTATGTCAGTTATGAAGTAGTGATAAAGAAAGGCAGAACACAGCAAGTGGTGAAATTACATGAACAAGTCTTACAGGATAGAATAAACTCTCAACTAATGTCAGAAAGGATCCTAGTCAAGAGTTCGGCAGTACGACATGATTACCCAGGGGGGGAGCTACGGTATTTAGTAATTACTTGATTTATTATGTTCATGAAAAATAGAATGAGAACTTTGACAATACTAAGAAAGAGTATTTTGATGATGATACTCTTATTGTTTTCGCTAGTGAATCGAGAGGTGACCAACATCCTTATGATCGAAGATCATACACAGACGACTTCAAATTGTTCTCGAGATGACACAACATGCGAACACAAAATATGTTCATGATGGCGCGAAAACATGACAATGACGTAAGTATTTGCAAATGAAGTGCACCAAATGAAGATATGATAGTAGCACTCGAGTGTCTTCCTTCGAAATAGGGTAATTGTGTTGTGTGATCTGACTGTCATTCTGCTGTCTCCTAGTTTATACGTGTTAAGGCGCTAAGTAGAGATTTGATCATTATCGAAATCTAATTATTATGGAAATGGAATACGACTCCTCTGAATGCGAAGGATCTTTTCTCTTCATGATCTACTCCTTACCTTTACTACATAAGGCTACTCACTCTTGGATCTCTTAATGCCTACTACTCCCACATACTCACTCTTGATTCTACTCGGTTGCAGAACTTGACGTGACGCCACGTAGGCCCGCGGAGCTTCCTCCCAGCCTGTCGTGCGGCACCCCAACCACCCCCCCTCCTTCAACCTGGTATGCTGGAGATCACCTCCTCAAGTTCAGACGGCGCCACTACCGGCCCAGACAAGGAGGTGTGTCGCACAGGTAGGAGAGGAGGTCGGTGAACATCAAGACCGAATTTGGTTTTTTTTTTGTAAGAAATAACCCTCTTTACGTTCCAGAAGAGAGCTTTGTCAAGGGACCCTGTTTCCTCCAAGTGTACGAATGAGCTTTTCTTTAAATCTACACATTCAATGTACTACGATTGGATGGCTAATAATGGGAGAAAAGAAGGACAGGTCTGCTGAACACCTTGAGCTTCCATTAAATTATCACACTTTGGTCCTAATCTCCTATCACCACTTAAACAAATCTGCTCCTGCTTCCATGCGCCGTCCTTTTTACTACGAGTACCTCTCACGCCCCGCCTCACCTGCCAGCGCCTTAATCCGTGATGAGCTCCTTGCAGCGTCTAACGATGGTGAAAGTAGGCGTCGGCATCGTAAGTAAACCATGTCCCCCCGAGTGCACCCAGCCGTCCGCGGTCGATGTCTCCCTTGATCGCGGCCTCGTTGTTGATTTACCCGGTTCATCCGCTGCGCACCTCACCCAGTTTTGTCATTATATGGTCCCCCACTCACACCATCTTCACTACCGACACTGCTGCCTCCATTACCACCACCTAATCTCCTAAGTCCAGACACTCTTTATTACTCAAATGCATTTTTCCTTAGCCAAAATGATCTATCCCACTCCGCACCCACCACTCACCCACCCCTACCACCCATCCAATAACCCACCACTCACCCCACCTACCACCCATCCAAGATAGCCCAGCGCCCTCATTGGTTGTAATACGAAGGCGACATGAAGCAAGCTCTCCTCGTGATTGCCGGCAGCGACTCGCCAGTCTCTATGTCCCCACCTTGACCTTGATGTTGGGTAGATTTTGTCCCCAACAGTTGCCGAGGCGAGTGGCGTTTTAGAGGGTTGGCGTGGGACATTAGCACCTCCGTCTGCGTAACTGGGGGGTTGCGAGGGAGGAGCAACATAATAGCAATAACACGGGAAATGCCAAATGCTGCATGTTGTTCTTCTGAATCGTGTTGGTTCTTCTAGAGCTGGATATGCACAGCAGAAGGAAAACTGAGAAAATTCACCATAAGTGGTTACTTTGAATGTAAGAAAAGTGGTCGTCACTACGGATATAAAGGCTGAGGTGATGCAAGTCTGAACGATGGCACAGGATATCCAGTGATTTAGTTGGCCACTCAGGTATTCCCCGCAGCGTCTCTCTGCTCTCACCTTGAAAGAATATTCGTCCTGTCAACCTTTTGGTAGATAACTGGTCTGTATTCTGGGACTGAGAGTGCTGTGAAGTGTGGGGCAGGTGTATCCGCTTCTTTCCTGTGAATACATGAGTGAGGCAAGGTGCGTCCTTGCCCCATCACTTTTCAACGCTTGTTATGGACTGGGTGTATTTGGCAAGGTTTAGATCAAATGATTGTGGAGCTCCGTTGTCAACACCAGATCACTGATTCTTGTTTTTGCACAGGGGGGGGGGGGGGGGGGATGATGCAGTATCTTTGCTGAGGTCCGCTGGAACGTCCTGGGTGATGGCTTCTCGAGGCGCTGCCACGATGAGGCAAAGCCTTTTGGGGACTTTTGAGGTCTCCTGGCTCAAGACCAAGGTCCAGGTGTTTGGAGACTTACTAGATGACGCAGTACAGTCTGTTCAGCGTGGTGGCGAGGGACATTGATCTTGAAAGTTTTAATACCTTAGTAATCGCAGTCCATAATGACGCGGGTCACGTCAAGAAGTCTTACTGGCGATTGGCATAGCCACGGTGGTTTAGGACTCCTCAGCGGAGTATTTGGGGCGTTGTCGTACCTGTTGCATGAGGACAAAGCTCCGGATCTTCAAATCGCTTGTATTCTGTCTTACTCTAATGGTTTTGTGAGACATGGACACTAAATATTGACTTGAAGAGACGAACATGCCTTTGGTAATAGGTGTCTTCGCATAATCATGGGTATCGCTGGGATGATTACGTGTCAAATCAGCGATTGCACCGGAGACTTGAATCGCGGCCTATTACCTGCATAGTCCCGTCGCGCCAACTTCGGCTATATGGGCATGGTGGCACGCTACCCTGAACCGATCCTTCCATCGGGTTTGTAATCTGTAAGAGACAATCGTCGTGTACGGAGGCCAATGGGGCGCCCACAGGCCTCGTGGCTGGGCAAATTTTGATGTTTCCTTGTCGAGACTGCTTGGTATGGGAAAGGAGCCTGCTAGGAACTCGCGCGTGGTGACCCTCGGTACTGGCGTCGTAGGGTGGGCGAGGCGACCGCGCCCGCCCGGCGGTATGCCCCCAATGGATTGATTGAATTTGAACCTTTTTGTGTAAGGTTTCCGCGGGGGGCGGATTACAGGGACAACGGGCGGCCGCGCCGCACCGCACACTCTGCACGACTCCATGGACTCTGGGGGTGACGTCAGGACTCCTGCGTCAGGAAGTTAACACCGACGGCCCACGTGTGCAGCACACTCACCTGCGGCACGAAACCCAAACCCCTTACCACCCCTCACGCTTCTTGCCACATTGTTTTTATACATAACATTTCGAAATTTGATCGGGAAACTCTCCGATTACAAGTCCAAATAGTAATCATTATCTCTGCATAGCGTCGTGTGAGTCCTTGAATTGTTGCCGAGAGAGAGCGAGAGAGGAGAGAGGAGGAGAGAGAGAGAGAAGAGAGAGAGAGAGCGAGAGATAGAGAGAGAGAGAGAGCGAGAGAGAGAGAGAGAGATAGAGAGAGAGAGAGAGAGATTGTGTGTCAGAGAGAGGGGGAGGGATCAGATATGCCATAATACTGTCTTGATAAGGCCCCCCGACACAACCTGGCGCCCGTGGTGGTATGAAGTGCAACTCACCTTATGTTTGTGATCTGAGGTACAATGCGTTTGCGTTCGAACTTTTTTTTTCCAAAACGGTTTCCCCTTTTTTTTGGGACTGGGTATGGACAAGGTTGTAATCAAAGTGTTGTGGACATCCATCGGAAATACCAAGATCACTGTCTTGTTTTTGCCGATGATGCGAAATTTTTTTGCTGAGTCCTGGGGGCCCTGGTGATGGCCCTCGGGGCTGGGCAAACGGAGGCAAAGCCTTTGGGACTTGGGGTCCCCGGGCTAAAGCCCAAAGGGTCCAGTTTTTTGGAGACTTACTAATGAACAGTCAGTCTGTTCATGCGTGTGGCAGGCATTGAGATTTGGAATTTCTACACCCCTTGGTAGCGCAGCCCAAAATACGGGGGGTCACGTCAAAGAAGTCTTAGGGGCGGATTGGCATAGCCCCCGGTGTTATGGACTCGCTCAGCGGGAGTATTTGGCGTTGTCGGTCCCTTGCGGAGGAAAAAGATGGGTTTTTAAAGTCGCTTGGATCCCTGTCCTACCAGGGTTTTGCATGGACACAAAAAGGGGTTTTTTAGAGACGAATAAATGTTTTTGGTAAAAATGTTCCGAGAATCAGGGGTTCGCTGGATATCCAACATCACTATGACCACCCGGTGCAGTTTAACTGACTGTATTTCTCACTTTTTTTTGTACGAAAATTTACTTTAATAAGATAATTCTAACCTTTTTCATACTCTTTTCAATGTTTATGACATTGACCAAAAAATGACTTTAAATGGAAATCAAAATCAGATGCAGGGGCCACTGGATTTTAAACTCTCTTTCAAATATTATATATAATCTTAAAATGATCCTTTTTCGCCCCCGGTTTTATAAACAAACCCATTTTTCATAAAAACTAAAGTCATAACAAAAAATACTGATAATATCAATCTTTCCCTAAAATGCCTCATTCTCCCAATATCATGCTGTCACAGAAATTTGGGCTGACTGAAAATAACAAACATCTTCATAAATTTCCGGGGTATCATCCTAATCATCTTGCAGGAACACTGGGCTCAAGGGGTGTTTTATCTATTTTTTGAAAATTAAAATCTAAACAACAATTGATTTAACATTTCAATAATAACATTGAATTACTACTATTAAAATTTTTTACTGAATTTCATTTTCTGTTTTGGCAATTAGGGGACCAATAGTAAACTATTCAGTAACGAATTCACGAATGCATAAAACAGCATTACAAACAAAGCAAAACAAAATAAAAATAATACCTAAAGGAGTTTTAATATAAACTTACTTGAGCATACAACCCTACCCCAAACAAAATTTTTTAGAAAACATTCAAATTTTAATTTTGTTCCCCCATCTCCAGACCCACTAATTTACAGATTTTTTTAAATTTGGGTGACCCTTCTCTCCTAACCATATATACACTAATTTTTGTGGAAATTTTCCCGCGGTTTGTCATTTCCCCCTTTTTGGGCCCATTTTCCTTTTTTCTTAAATATTTCCTTCCCCCAAAAAAAATCAAGCCCCAATAAAATAGAATTCAAAATGTAACCCCTAATAATAGGAGCTTTTCTCTAAAAAACTTCACACCATTTTAAAGGGAAACACTTTTATCTTCAAAAATTTAAAAATTTAAACTTTAATACATTTCTAGACAAACTGGAATTTATACAATAATGTTTCCCAAAAAAAAACAAAATATTTTGAAAAACGGCTACTAACCCTTGGTAACGTAGCTGAAAATTAAATCGGTAAAGACCAAAAATAATCTATTTAAGGACTATAAATAGGGTTGTCTCTGAAATTTATTAAAAAAAATACCGCAATGTCCAAAATGTTTAAAAAAATCAAAAATTTTTCATACTAATGTCAAATTTTTAAAAACTTTAAAATGATACACCAAAATTGGAAAAACCATAAATCAGCTGAAAAAAACTAAAAAAAAAACTTATTCAGTTACATAAAAATGAATAAAGTAATGAATGCCCACCATAGCGGGCCCTTCAAAAGTTTTTTATACAGATATTGTTTCCCAAATTAGATAACACCCCCACCTTCCGATATTAAACCCCTTGATTTCGAAGGAAATTTCCCAAACATCAATGATTGTTCCTCCAGTACTACCACAAGACGTTGCAGCTGAATAAACTCTTAAAAAAAAAAAAGTGTAATACCCATAAAATTTCCGTCTCTCTCCTAAAATAAAAAAAGAACAAATAGCTGTTCCATTATAAATTTTGTTCAACCAGTCCTCAAAAAAGGAAATTTTTTCCTCAATGTTTAAAACATCAACCGTAACCCTTTTTTAAAAAAAAGGCCCAAAAAAGACAAATTGCAAATTACAGCCCAAATATACTGTAACCCCTACTAAAAAATTTTCGAGAAATTAATGAAAAAAATTTATTAAATTTAAAAAAAAAATCTATTATCAACAAAGAAAAAATTTGGTTTTCGACAAGGCTTAAGTACCTTTAGTGCTCTGACCGCCTTCACCGATAAATTACTCTGCCCGGATGCTCAAAATACAATGTCACTATTTATTAGACTTTACAAAGCTTTTGATACGGGAACATGATATTTTTTTACAAAAAAATTTAAATTTTGGTTTCGTGGATCATACATACGGGTTTAGAGACTACCCACCGGTAGAAACCCAAAAACAAAATTTCAGAATTTTCTATCTATACCTCAAATATTCAGTACGGGGTCCCCCAGGTGGTCCCCGGGGCCCTTTATTTTCCCTTATCTATATAAATGATCTCCCAAATGTTTTAAAATTTAAAAACAATACTTTTTTCTGAGATCTATTTTTTCATTACTGGTGCGACCCTACATCCTTGATAAAACGCAACCAAAACCTAAACATTTTTTTAAATTTGGGGTTTGATAAAAAACAACCCTCAATTAACAAAAATTTTATAGCTCTTTTTCCAAAAAGGCACTAAAATTCTTCCTACTCTGAATACAACAACAATTTCATAACAGAACTAACCCAAAACAAAATACTATGTAACTTTTTTATGATAAAAAATTTCCCTTTTAAAACCCCAAATTAATGAATTTGTCTTAAATTGTCTAGAATCGATCTCTATTATATCAATTAAGACCCTTTTCCTAATAATATCAAAAATTTTCTATAATGCCCCTGATTGCCCCATTTCAATATGGTACTCCATTGGTGCAACTTCCCAATCATTTACTTCCTTTTTCCGGCTAAAAAAAAATAATTGGATTTACAAAATTCGGGCACTTTGATCTACCACCCTTTATTTAAAAATATGAACTCTTTAAATTTTTTGACATAAACAAATTACAGATTGGAATTATATGCACAAATTTGTTTTACTGGGGGGTATTATATTAACTTGCTCCCTCAAAAAACCCCACCCGCAAAGTGAACACCTCCGTGTACCACAACATAACCCGCAGTTTTTCAACACCACACCTATTCTGGTCCCAAGATATGGAAAAAATAACCCACTCTGTTTTAAAACCCTACCCCCAAATTTGTTCATTTAAAAGGGAACCCCCCAAAATATTATTGTCCCGTATGACAAAATATTTGTTTTAATATTTGTTTAAATTTGTTTTTAATTATTTCTAATGTGGTCATGTAGATTTATTTTAGTGCCAACAAACATTTTTTGAGCATTTTTACAAATGAATTTTTGAGCAAAATTGTCTATTTTTCTCCTGATTTTGTTTTTGTTGGTGTTTTTTTTTTTTGTTTTCCTTTTTTTCATTTTTCTTGTTTTTTTTTTTTTTTTTTTTTTTTTTTCTTTTTCTTTTTTGTAATTGCTACTGATCCTAGATAAAAATTGTTTGTAAAAAACAGAGATGCTGCCCCCAATGCCCATGGCTTGTATGGGCTCTTACACAAAATTTTGTTATTAAATTTATTAACGTATTATTATGTATGGTATGCAAAATTAAAGTGTTTTAAGTGTTTTAAGTGTTTCAAGGGGATGCTTTACGTTCAAATCAGCATGGCCCCTGAGACTGAAAACGGGCCCATTACCGCACAGTCCGCCGCCAAATTCGGCTTAAAGGGCATGTGGCACGCTACCCTGAAAACCCATCCTTCCCCTCGGTTGTATCTTAAAAGACAATCCCGCGTGGAGGAGGCCCAAGGGGGGGCCAAAGGTCATGGCTGGGGCAAGTTGATGTTTTTTGTCGAGAGCGCTTTGGGATGGGAAAGGAGCCCATGATGGGAACTCGCGCGTGGGGCCCCCGGGAGGGGGTCGTAGGGTGGGCAGGGGACGCCCCCCCCCCCGTTGCCCCCAAAGATTGACCCGTATGAGCGCATACTCCGGCCGAATATTTCATCAATTTGGGTTGCCATGGCAAAACAATTGTCAATAGATTTCATCCAAAATTAAATCAGTTCTTCCTGTACCAAATAGACTGGTCGTCTGCGTTTGGTTCAAATCTATGGTACACTTACGAAAATCCTGTACACTCAAACAGACAACAGACCAGACAGATAGGGGTTAAAACATAACCCCTTCCAACTTGTTGGCGGAGGTAATAATAAATAATATTGTAACTACAATAATATTGATAGTAATTTATAATGTTAA
>JACEEZ010024241.1:0-17500 GCA_016584305.1 Chionoecetes opilio
CCTGGAAACCCACGGCCCGGGCCCTGTTGTGCACTCTGACGAAACTCCCCCACTTAGCTGGAAAACCTCCACCATGACAAAAACACAAAATTTTCGGGTAGGGAAAATGAGGCACCAATTCATTTGGGGCCCCTTTTAAATATGATAAAATTTTTTTTTTATTTTAATTAAACCTGCCGCCCCAGGAGGGGGGGGCCTTTATAAATTTTTGATTTTCCGCAGTGAAGGGGTTAATAAAGATGTATTTCTAAACATGAAAATTATATCCTTTTTAACCCTTAACCTGTTTTTTTTCCTTTTAATCATTTTTTTTCGTTTAAAAAGGGACAAGAAAAATTTTGACAATGTTAACAGAACCCGGGGTTTATTAAGACCCTTTGTTTTAATTTTAAAGAAGTACTTATTGGGCGGGAAAACTTCCCATTGATTTGGGCACGGGAACCCTGTTTGTTTTACATTTTCCCTCTTGCAGCAAAACCTCCCCTTCAAGAATTAAAATTTTCTGTTCTTTAACGGATCTTAAAAAAGGGGGGAAATTCATGATATTATAATTTTCGATAAAAAAGTTACTCCAACTTGCCAAAAAAAAATTAAAATTTTTTAAAATTTTTCCCTTTTTAAAGATCCATAAGGGACAGATAACTAAAATTTCCCATTCCTGGAGGTGCAGAGGTGCAGTTTTTGCACCTTCTGGAGGGGGCAAAATTTGGGAAACCCTATTTGTAAAATAGGGTGAAATTGCACTCCCCCAAAAAGGTGCAATAACTGTAGTTTTGAACGGGGTGCAGCTTTTTTCCCCTTTTAAAGGGCAAAAGTGGGACATCATTTTGCATCTTTAAATGTGCAAGTTTTCCCCCTTTAAAAAGGGGTTTCTTTTGTTCCCACCCATAGGGGAAAAAAAGTGCATCCCCCCAAAAAGATGAAAAAAAGTTAAAACCCCCTAAAGGTGCATTTTTTGCCCCCATATGGGGGAAAAAATCGCCCCCAAAAATTTCCCAAATTTAAAAAGGGTTTGAAAAATTTGCCCCCTAGTTTTAAAAGGTGAAACCCTTGCCCCTTTAAAAGGGTTTAAAAACCTTGCCCCCTTTAAAAGGGTTGCAAAATTGTGATATAGTTTTTTCACCTTTAAAACTGGGAAAAATTGCATCCCTAAAGGGTTTTATTTGCTGCACCTATATGGGGGGCAAAAGTGCCCCGGGCCAAAAAGGGGCAAAAGTTGCACCTATAAAAGGGGCAAAAAACCGGGACCCCCAAAAGGGGCATTTTTTTTCCCCCCAAAGGTGAAATTTTTTTTCCCCCCAAAAAGGGGCATTTTTTTTCCCCCCCCCCAAAGGTGCATTTTTTGCCCCTTTGTCAAATTTACCAATGGGGATACCAAAAAAAGGGGAACCTTTACGAAAATGGTTTGTCATTTTGTTTTTTACTAAGGGGCCCTACTCGGATTTACTAGGTAGTTACTCAGAAATTTTAAAAACCCTTTTACTCAGCGTGACCCAAAATTGGGGGTTCTCGTTTTAGACCCAAACCCGGGTTTTAGTATGGGTAAGTTTTAAACACCAAAGACTAAATTTTTTTTTTGTGTGTTCCTATATAACTCCTCGTTTCCCCCCCCTTTTCCCTGGGTTTCCCGCCGTAACACTCCCTTTTTTCTATTCCATCCGTCCTCTGTTTTCACACTAGGACTTGCCTCCGGTCAGGAACCCCAAAATTTTTCTTGGGGAAAAAAGGCCCTGGAAAGGGGGTAAAAAAAAAAAATTAAAAAATTTTTTGCCCAAAAAAAAAAAAATGGGGAAAAAGGTTTTAATTTCCTTTTCCCCCATGTTTTAGGGAAATTTTTAAGGGGAGGGGAAGAGGGAAAAAAACCCCCAAAGGACAAATTACCTTCAAACCCTATTTTTTTTCGTTCCTTTTAAATTTCTCGACGGGCCCCCAAAAACCTACCTCCTTTTATTAAAAATTGTGCTACCCTGTTAACTACCAGGTTAGAAAAAAAAATATAATACAAAAATTTTTAATTTCCCCCCCTTTGTTACCCCTTTTCCCCCTTTTTTTTTTTCCCCTTTTTTTTACCCCCCCCCCCTTTTTTCTCCTACCAAAAACAAACCCCACCATAATTTTTTTTTTCCCTTTTCCTCCCTTTTTTTTCCCTTATTCTTTTGAAATTTAAAAAATTTTTATTTATCTTTCCTAATTACAAAAACAAACAAAAAAAAAGGGGGGGGGGGGGGGGGGGTCCCCCCCCCAAAATTTTTTTTTTAATCTCCTTTTTTCCCCCCCTTTTTTAAAAGAAAAAAAAAAAGTAAAATAAAATTAAAAAAAAAACAATAAAAAAAAAAAAAAAATATAAATTTATTTTTAAAAAAAAAAAAAAAAATTTAAATTTTATTAAAAAAAAAGATTTCATAAAAATTTAAAAATTATCCTTCTATAAAATTTTGGGCCTTTTAAAACTTTGTAAAAATTTTGGAAAATTTCCCAAAAAAAAGCCAAAACAAAAGATGGTAAAAAAACCCCCCAATTTTCTTTTCGGGGAACCGGAAAAAACGACAGAAGAAAAAAGAAAAAATTTCGGGGGAAAATTTACCCCCACGGGGCGGGGGGAAAACAGAAAAGACACGGGAGAAAAAAAGGGGGTTGGGGGCCAAGCTTAACCCAAGGGAAAAAAAAAAATTTTAAAAGGGGGGGTTAACGGGGGGGGGGAAAAATTTTTTCCCGGGGAAAAAAAAAAAAAAAGGGGGGGGGGAAAAAGGAAACAAAAACAAAACCCAAGGGGCACAGGTTTTTTTGCTTAAAAAAAAACCAAAAAAGAAAAGGAAAAAAGGGGGAAAACCCCCCCCCACCAAACTGGGCCAAAAAGGGAAAAATGAAAAGAAAAATGAAATTTTTGTGGGAAATTGAAAGCGTAATTTTGAAATTACAAAGTTGGTGGGGGGGGTTTAGTGTTGAAGATAGGTCATGTTATGGTTTGAAATGGTGTAAAAAAGTGTAAAGGTTAAGGGGTTTGCGGCAGTTTTCCTGGCGCTTTCTTGGGAGGAGCAGAAACCCCAGTTTCCTTTTCAATACTGGGATATGTTTTTTTTTTGGGGACGCCGTAAACTTCATGCCCCCCGGGCAGGGGACCCCTAGTCCCTTTAAAACCCGATGGTGGTCATACGTGGACCCTAACTGAAAACCCCACCCGCACAGGTCGGGGTAGTAGTGGTAACCGTTAAAATCGGGGCTATCTGGGGGGGTTATGAGAGTAAGTGTGTTGGGGAGGGTCAGGTGGAAGTTCAAGGGTGGTGCGGCAGCCTTTCCTGGCGCTTTCTTGGGAGGAGCAGTCAAACACCCCACTCCGTTTTTAATCCCCTGCGGTAGGCACTTCCAAGTAGGGCGCCGTGCACTCAAAGCCCCCCGCCCCGATGACCCCTGGTATATAAAACCCGATGGTGGTCACTAACGAAGGGCCCCTTTCTGAAAACCCCAGCCCGTCACAGGTCAAAAGTTTAGTAGTGACCGTTTACTCGGGGCTGTCTGAGAGTGTGGGAGGGGTTGTGTAGCGCGATCGCAATCATTTTACGCAATGAGAGTAAATATCAAGGCCCCCGAGATTTTAAAGTATTATTTCCCAGATAAACATGGGCAAACCCGGGGGTTTTGAAATATTTATCGATGCGATTTTTAAAAGATTTATTTATTTGAGTTTTTCTACCTTTTACAGCAGCCATTCCAACGTTTACAACACGGTTTTTGAAGAAGTACTTTGCTTCGTTCGTTACAAACCGTTTCCGATTATTTTAAATCCGTTGTTTCTAGTTTAGCTTGACCCGGGCTAGCGTGAAAAAAATTTTTGGGATACGTTTGTAAACCATTTTAAATTTTAAATCTTCGATGAGGTCACCTTTATCCTTTGTTTTTTTAGTGGGAAAATTAAGTTTTTTGAGCCCATTTTCGTACGATTTTTACGCAATTAGGTATCATTTTTTTACCCGCGCGTATTTTTTTTTTTGTTTATCTATGTCCTTTTTTTAATAAGGGACCCGAACTGCACACATTATTTTAGATGGGGGCGGAACAAGCGAGTTAAAAAAAAGTGAGTATAACTTTTCAGATTTTTAACAGAAAGTTCGTCCAAAAAAGCCCCAACCCAAATTTTTTTGCAGTTTTTTTACTCTTAAATTTTGGGTTTTTCGGTTTTTGATCTTTCGAGTTATAACGCCCAAATCTTTTTTTTTATAAAAACTTGTTAGTTGGAAAAGTTTATACGTAAAATTTTTTGAGGGTTTTTTATTACCGAATGTATACATGACATTTGTCAAGGTTGAAATTCATTTTCCTGTTTTTTACCTTTTTAGCGTGTTTTAAATGTTTTTTTATGGTTGGGGCTGAGATTTTTGTAGAGGCTAGTTGTGATTTTGTGTCATCAGCAAATTTCGATATCCTGCATGTGATTTTCCCCCGTCAATGCTTATGTTTTAAGAATAGGATAGGTCCGAGAACTGTCCTTGAGGAAAACCACTATTTTCCCCCTGGGGCCCGTCAGAAGAATTTCCATTTATTACCACCCTTTTTACGATTTTAAAGCCAGTTTTTTATCCAATTTGAAAGATGGGGCCCTTTTTCCATGAGTTTTACTTTGCTAATGAGACGCTATGAGGAAAATTTTTCGTGCTTTTTGAAAATCGAGGTAAATAAGTCTATGCCCTCGTGTTGTCGTACATTTAAATACACTAAAGGAGGAGGAGGAGGAGGGGGAGGAGGGGGCTTTAGGGGGTTGGGGTGAGGGGGGTTGGGGGAAAGGGGGGTGGGGGGGGACTTTTGGGGGTCGGTGTGAGGCAGGTTTTAAATAATTTATCGTCGGGGGTTTTTCCAAAACGCTGGTTTTGCCTGATTAGATTTTTTCTCTCTGCAAAGTAGTATATATGTAATAATTTTCTGTAAGAGTATTTGTTTTTTTTGGTTTGATTGTTTTTTTGGTGGGGGGGTGTAAGGTTTCATTGCTCTCTTTCCCGGTGTGCTATTTTAAATTGGCGTATTTTTTTTTTTTAAGAATCTATTTTTTAGGTAAAAAAAAACAAAAATGGACTAACCACTAGTATTTTCACCCTTTATGTAATGCCGTGAAGTTTTCGCAGCGTGGAAAAGTACTTGATTTTTTAGTTTCTTTTTTTTTTGGAAACTGCTATGAAAAATGAAGATCCAGGGAAAAAAAAAGCATATTTACGGAAAAATATCACAATGTTATGCTAATGAAAAAAATTGCATAGTAAACTATAATGACTTGCCTTCCCCTGTTATTTTTTTTTTTCTTTTTTTTTACTGAGAGTCAAAACAAGAGGTGAGGCCCATTCGAAAACCTACCTATTTGCCGGCGCAAAGACGCCAACCCCCGTTTAAGACGCACCCCTATTTTACAAGGAGGTTTGAGAACAAAAAAATTGGTGTTTTTAGGGGAATTTTTTTTTCTCGTAAATTTTTCAAAAGTTATAAAAAAAAAAAGGGTTTTTTAGGGGAAAGTAAAATTTATGAGGATGTACCTAAATATAATATTCACAGTGCATATTTAAAGTAAAATTATACTAGTTTAAAAGTAAAGGGAAGATAGGGTAACCAAAATCGGTCATAAAACATAATATATTGCAGGATGCCCCCACGAATGTATTCAATTTTGCTACCTATGTAATTATCCTGATTATTGAACTCCTCATATTCTCTTTAACAGGGCGTGGTTTGAAATGACTTCAACCAATTTTTTAAGACATAGAAAATTAAAACTTTCCGTCCCTTTTAAAAAAGAGAACATTTTATTGTAGGAAACGGTCATGATATGACCCCCCGGGAGCGAGGGAGCTAAGGGGCGATATTGAAAAAATTTTAATAGCGGCCAAAAGGTTCACACAGGTTTTCTATGACTAAAAAACCTTTGGCCCCCCCTGCCCACTTCTGAAAATGCAAAATTTATTTATTGCAAGGCAACCGAAAGGCGAAAATCCCTTTTAAATCCGGGGTCGTGGGCCGCAGAAAGAGGGCTAAGTTCCCCCGCGCTTTTCTAACCAATGGGACGGTTTGTTTCCGGGCTCTCAGCCAATCCGGCCCCGGTGGCCCGGGCGGGGAGCCCGGAGGTACCCGTGGGTTTTAAACGGCGGGAGGGCCCTAACTCGGGATTTATACAGTGCATTATTAAGTGTTTTTGGCCAATTGTCGGACACTGACAGGTGAAGTACACCAGCAGCACCAGGAGAATCCCTGATGAGGATAGAGGTAGAAAAAGGCCCAAAGGGAAGTTGTGGTTGGAAGGAAGGTGTTAAAAACAAAAGAATTTGGGCGGAGTATGTCAGCCGTTTCCCCGAAAAAAATTACCAAAAAGTGGGGATTTGGGAAAACCCGTCGTGATGAGTTTGTAAAAATTTGGGATCCAAGTTATAAAGGGTATTTTCACGGTTTTTGGGAATGAGGGACTTTAATATGCAGAATTTTTTACATCCAAAATCTATGTGAAACCTTACCAGGAAGAGGAAGAAAAAAAAACAAACGTGAGTCGGCGTACCTTTTCCCCTTGTTTTTTTGTGGTCCACAATAATTAAAAAAAAGGTGTGTCGTGCAGCTTTTGGGCCATACTGGGTTGTCCTCAAGCGGGTTGTGAATCCATAAAAAAAGGACATACCTTCAAACCCCCCTTGCCGACGTGGGGCCGTCTGAACCTTCCAAAAAAATTAAAAGGAATAAAAACTGACGGGTTTGGGAAAAAACTCCCCAAAATTTCCCCCCATGTCCAGCCCTACAGTCGGCAAAGGCTCCGGGCCGGAAATACCTAGGTAGTTTTCACAAAAAAAGGGGAATATACGAAGCATACCTTGATGGATAGATGAAGAAAAAAGGTGAACCGCAAGTGCACTTCCAAATTTCACATGAGTTTTTTTCCAAAATGCTTTAATATTCCTTTGAACCCCCCAAAGGTTTGGGGCCCCCACATGCCCCCGGGGGTTAGTCTAGAGACTCGTATCAAAAATTTTTCCCCGGACGATGCCCGGGTGGAAGCGCGACAAAATCAAAAGGGAAAAACACCCCCGAAGGAGGCAGCAGAAGCTCAAAACTTTTTTAAAAAGGCCTTAGGGAACTGTTTCAAGCCCCTAAAAACAAGAGCTATTTGGTCGCCCTACAGCGGGATTTTCCCCCCACCCCGTTCATACTGGAGCAGCTTATTATAAGAGGAAGTTTTGGGACTTATAATTTCTGAAATACCCCCAAAATCTAAAAAACCGGCAAAAAGTCCCAATTCATCGGGTATGAGCCCATGGCCAAGCTTGGGTCCATCGGGGGGTGGCTACCCTGCACAAGAAGGGGGGGTTGATGCCGAGATGGAAAAGGGAGATTTCACTAATTTTGGGATCATAGGGGGAGTGATAATTGGGGGGGGAAAAAATTTAAAAATATTAATTTAGTACTTTTTTACTGCGAGAACTTCTTTTCTGCACCCCTTTGAAAACTTTGGGATCATGTATCCCGGGTTTTGGGGCACAGTTTTTGGACTGGGGACGGGGCCTTTGGGTTTTTATTGAGAGCAAGATTACAAAAGGGCAAGAACTACTACACCCCTTTGGGGGGACAATGCATCGCCATCCGCACTGCTGTTGGGGGGCCAATAATTTACCCTGTTTTTCGGATGAAAACAGGATGTTTTCCCCCCGACTTAAACCCTAAATGGACGACTCGTCAAAAGCGCAAGGGCCCCCCCCGGGAGCACCTTCAAGAATGCCCGGGGAAACCCAATGTTTAGACTGAACTACCGGAGGAAATACCTGTTGAAAACCGACCCACGGGGAATGATGGCGAAAAAATCACACACAGGTACGGCTTTCAGAAAGGACTTAAAAAACCCCCGGGCCCAAAAAGGGGAAAAAACGACGTGAGTGCCCCGCCCCCCCCACGCCAAATACCCCAGCACCCCCCCAAAACCCCGAGGGGGGGAAAGGTTAAAGACTATAAAACCCCCCCCTCAATTTTTTTGCCCATTTTCCCAAAAAAAGCCCCTTTTTATGAAAAAATCACCCAAGCCCCTAGGAGTGGTGCCTCAACTAGCAGGGGGACGACGAGGGAAAAATGTGGGTGCCATGTTTGCTAGGGGTACAGGGCCCAAATAGTGGGGGGGATTTGGGGGAAGGGGTGGGGGGGAAAGGGGGAAAACGTGTTTTTGAAAATGAGAAGAAAAATTTTCATAAAATTTTTTTTACGTGATCAGTTTTAGAAAAATACAGAAAAATTAAAAAAAGGTTCGTTTTTCAAAAAAAAATTTTTAAATTTATTATGTTATAAAAAAGTTGTAAGTGCCGTTGTGAATATTTTTCCGCCCGGGGGTGGGCTACCACAACCTTTGTAAAATAATTTCCCCGAGGAGTTTGGGAAGAGTGCTGCCGGGGAGGAGTGTTTTTTCTTCCGTGTGGGGGGAAAACCCTTTTTTTTATAATTATTATTATTGAAAAATCATAAGATTGTTTTAAGGGAAAAAGCCAAAAAAACGCAATTAATTCAGTACCCCCGGGAAACTTTTTTTTATTTTATCCTAGCTTTTGATTAGACGGTTTTTTTTGCGCTTAGGAAAGGGTCTGTGGTTTTTAGATAGGGAGGGAGATACTTTTTTTGTCTTTTCATTGCTAGAGGTCCTTCCCAAAAAATGAAAAATCTCGTCAAATGTTTTTCCAAAAATAAAAAATTAAAAGGGGGGGTCACCGGAGGAAAAAGGAATTTTTGGGGGGTTTTAAAAATAAAATTTTATATTTGTTTTTGGAAAATTTAATCTTTTGACCCCCTATTTGAAACATCTTTTTTCCCAAAATTTTTCAAAAAATTCGGGTTTAGAAAAAAATAATTGTAGCCTAATTATTTTTCCCTAATTTATGGGGTAAAAATAAATTTTTTTTTTTTGGGGGGTTTTTTTTTTTTTTTTTTTTTTTTTTTTTTTTTTATAAAACGTAGGGGAAAACCAAAAATCATTTTTTTTTAGGTATAAATTTTTTCTTTTTTTCCAAAAAGTTAAAAATAATAGATCCCCAAAAAATTTCCAAAAAATTTTAATTTCGGGCCCTTTTGGCGTTTTAAAGAAGTGTATCTTTGGCCCCCCTGCTGCGGGGGGGTCATATTTTATAAAATAATTAAAAAAAATAAATTTTAATATATATTAAAAATAATATAATAATATAATAATATTATTATATTAAAAATAAAAATATAAAGAATATAATTTTATATATATAGGGGTTTTAAAATATTTATATATAAAAATTTATTAATCATTTTAATCATTGGGGGCAACGCCGGGGGGCGGTGGGTCGCCCACCCTCGAAAGCCCCCCCCGGGGGGGGCACCCCGGCGCGAGGGTTTCCCCGCAGGGGTCCCTTCCCCTACCAAGGGGACTCTCCGGGCAAAAACATTTTAACTTTGGGCCCCCGCCACGAGGGGGGTTGGGGCGCCCCCTTTGGGCCCCTCCAAAGCCGGATTGGGCCCCTTACAGATACAAACCCCAGGGAAGGAACGGTTTTTAGGGGAGCGTGCCCAAATGCCCTTTCCCCAAGTTGGGGCTGACGGACTTGCAGGTAATGGGGCCCCGATTTTATCTTTAAAGGGGCAATCCCCTGATTTTACACGTAAACAAACCCCGCGATTTTCCCCCTGATTCTGCGAAAACAAATTTTTAAACCCAAAGGGATTGATTTGTTCTTCAAGTTTATATTTATGGTTTTTCAAAACCATAGATAAGGGCAAGGGGTCAAAGCGACTTTAAAAATCGGATCTTTGTTTTTTTCCCGCACAGGTACCGACCCAAAGCCAAATACTCCCGCCCGAGGGGAGTCCATAAAAAACCGTGGGCTATGGGCCCAAACCGCCGTAAAGGGTTCTTGGGGTGCCCCCCGTCTTATTGGGGCTGCCCCCCCCCCCCTACCAAGGTATTAAAAATTTTTCCCAAATCTCAATTTTCCCCGCCCAACATGAAAAAGGGGCTGTACTGTTCAAACAGTAAGTTCCAAACACCTGGACTTGGTCTTGAGGGCCCGGAACCTCAAGTCCCAAAGGCCCTTTTCCTCCTCGTGCAAACGCCTCGAGAGCCTCACCAGGGGGCCCCCAGCGAAAAACCCGCAAAGATTTCTGCATCAATTCCCCCCCCCCAAAAAAAAAAGATCAGTGATCTGGTGTTTTCCGGGAGGGGATGCTCCACAATCACTTTGATCTAAAACCCTTTGCCCAAAACCTAGCCCAAAAAAAGCTTTGAAAAGGGAAGGGGGAAAGACGTACCCTTGCCCCCACCCCCTGTTTTCCCCCGGAAAAGGGAAGCTGGTACACCTGCCCCACACTTCAAGCCCCCTTCGGGTCCCAGAATACAGACCATTTTATAAAACCAAATAGTCCATCCCGGGAAATTTCCCTCGAATCCCCAAAAGACCCCAGAGTGATCACGATGCACTAAAGGTTCAAACGCCTTTTTAAAAACCCCTGGCTGAAAGGGAAATCCCCTGTCAAAAACTCCCGCCCGGCGTTCAAAACCGGGAAACCGAAGCGCTAGGTTTCCGGTCCTTGTTAAATTCCCGGGCCGTGAACCCGAATGTTTGGGGTCTCTATGCTTCACCGGGAGGGACTGCAAAATTTCGTGTCAGCAATAGATGGCAAGCACCTTCCCTGGTACGTTTGAGCAGTGTAAACCGGGGGTAATTGTTGCATCCTGGGGGCCCCTTTCCCTTTCCAATGGGGACGACCACCCCCCCTTTTCCCAATCAAAGGGAAATGGTACCTGTTTCCCACAGGGCAGCCCGGAAGACCCAGAAAACCCCGGGATCATGGCCTCCCCCCCAAGTTTTTGGGGGCTCCGCATTTGATATTACAAACACCAGCTGTTTTTTCCCCCCTTAAACTTTCTACGGGCCTCTCTGACTTCGAAAAGGGGGGTGCGGTTTGTAAATTTGGGAGGATCGGCATCTACTGCCTGAAACCCAGGGGGTGTAAAAGCTGCTCATTTGGGGGGCCCCCAAACCGTAAACAACTCCCCAAAAAGCACTCAGCCGAAGGGCCCAATCTGCCCATCCATTTTCCGACCGAGGCGCCCACCCTGCTGTTCGAATGGGCACTCGCCCGAGAAGGGATTTGGGAAAACGGAGCTTCTTCGGGGCTGGGTAGGGGGTCGGGGGTTCATTAGGCGTTCAAATGACCCTCGACATCCCCCAGCGAAACTCCTGCCCAAACCTCCCCTTTGGGTCTATCCCCCAGGGGGGGTTCTAGTCGGCGTGACAGGGGCCCTGTGCTGGTCCCCCCTTTCCCCGCCAGCCTGGGCCCCGCGCGGGGTCTCCTCGTTTTCTCCACGTCTCCGTCGGGGACAAAACCACGCCTTTACCTCGGGCGCTCCCCAAAAACAATCCTTGGGGAGCCCGTAAGTTTTTCCCTTTTTAAAAGGTTTTCCCCCAGTTCTCCCGGACCCCGAGAGCACCCGAAAAATCAAAAACCCATTTGAAGGGGCTGCCACCGCCAAATCATGAGCAATGTCAAGTTTCCCTTTAGTTTCTCAAGGATGAAAAACAAATATTGTTACCCTTTAGATTCTTTGGATTGACATGAAAAACTTAAGTGTAGCAACAACAATTCTAAAATCTGTTCCCAAAAAAATCAGGAAAATCCGGCAAACCCTGCCCGTTTGGAGTGTTTGGGCTTTTTAATATAATATATATTAATTTTATATATATATTTTATATATATATATAATAGAAATATAATATATAAAATAAAAATATATAATTTTAATATAATATAAATTTTAAAAAAATTAAAAACCCAAATAAATAATATATATATATAAATTTTTTTTATATAAATTTAAATATATAATATATATATAGATAATAAATAAAATTTTTAAAAAATATATAATATATAATATATAATTTTATATAGAATAGAAAAATATAATAATAATAAAATATAATAAATATTTTAAATTTTTAAAATATAAAAAAATAATTTTATAATATATATTTTTTAAAATTCTTAAATTTTATAAATATATATAAATAAAAATTTATATAATTATAAAATATTTTTTTTAAATATATATAATTTTAAATATATATATATTAATAAATAATAATTTTATATATATATAATATATATATAAAAATATATAAATTATATAGAATAATATAAATATATTAATATAAATTTATATATATTATATATATAAATATAATTTATATATATTAAAATAATAGGGCCTTATTAATATATATATAATATATAAATTTTAAATTAAAATATATGTATATTCTATATATATATATATATTATATTATATTTTTTATATAATAATATATATTATATATAATATATATATAATATATAAAATTTTATAATATATAAAATATATTATATATATATTTTATATTATATAAAATAGATTATATATAATATATTTAAATTTATACAATTTTATATTTTATATAAAAATATATATAATATATATATCTAAAATATATATATTATATATAATATATATTTTATATATATAAATAATATATAACATATATATATTTATATATTTTAAAATATATTTTTATATATATATATATATATATAATTTTATATTATATATAATAAATATCTATATATATTTATATATATATATATATAATATATATATAAAATTTTAATATATTATAAATATATTATTTTATTTTTATATATAGTTCCCCAGTCCCTAAAAAAAGGGACAGAAAGGGGAAAAAAAGTAAGGGGGGGGGGAAAAATTTATTTCCCGGGAGGTGTCTGCACTACTACTTAAAAAAAAAAATATGCCCTTTGGGAAAAGGGGGAAACAAAAGAAAGGGGAGAGATTTCCCCCGAATTTCCAGTGAGGGGAGGGAAAGGGAAGAGATATGTTTAACTCTTGCTTTAGGAAGATGGTGGGAATGGGGATGGGAATGGGGTAAAAAAACCCTTGGGGAAACGGGGCCGGGGAGGGATGAGAGGTTCATTTGGCAATTCAAAAAAGAGCAGGGGGCATAAAAAATAACGGTAAAAGATAAGCAAGAGAAGCAACATTGCTTTCGGTGATTTAAAAAAGTTTAAAGGGACAGTCACCCAGGGGAAAGGGGATTTGTTTGGAGACAAACGAAAAATTTTTGACTCAACCCTATTTAGGAGAGCTGTATGGTAGTTTCCTCCCCAAAAAAGTGAGAATACTCCATGCCTTTGCAAATTTTTGGGCCCCCGTAAGGTAAAAAAGGGAGGGAGAAAAAAAATTGGGGGCAAGACACCAAACTTCCCATAAGCTGATTTAGCAAGGGGATGAATGTGAAAATTTTTAGTTCAGATTTTTAGTAAAAGGATAGTCCTAAATGCTCATTTTTGGGGAAAGGGGATAGGGGTTTAGTTTTCATTTAAAAAGGGGGATAGTAACTGATAGGTTTTTTTCGGTAGATGGGGGAAAAAATTGGGGTTTTAAGGGATTGGGAAAAAAAAAGGTTTGTTTTGTTCCAATCAAAAATTTTTTGAAAAAAACGGAAAATTTGGCGTCGGTTTGGGATTCTCCGTGAATCACTTGTTCCTATTGATTTTGGGCGTCTTAAAACGAAGTTGAAAAAGCAGGGTAAAATCATCAGCGTTTGGGGTGGATAGGACTTTGGGGTAGACTTAGAAGATAATTTAAAGAATAATAGAAAAAAGACTGGGTGATAGACAGAAACCCGAGGAACACCCTTTAAAAGATAGACCAAAAAAAGAAGAACAAAAATTTCCCCCTACATTAGCTAAATAGAACGGTTTTAAAGGGAAATCGAGATGCAGGGACAGAGAGAAGGATGGAAACCGAATGAGGGTATTTTGAAAAAAAATTTTAGATCTGTGCCAGACTCTATCAAAAGTTTTGATATGTCAAGGGCAAAAAGCAATAGTTTTACCGAAACCCCAAAGGAATGAACCCTGAATTTAGTAGGAAAACTAGAAGACGCCCGTAGAAACGCCCTGTAAGGAAACCGTACAGACGACCAGATAAAAAGATTATAACAGGTTAAAATGCCCAAAAAATCTTATTGTAAAGTATATATTTAAAAGTTTAGAAAAGGCAGGAGTCAAAGCTATAGAAAAATGTTTGAAGGTTTTGAATATAGTTTTTAATAAAAAGGTTTTTATATGGATAATATTGTACTAAAATTTTCCCAAAAATAAATTGCTTCACAGAAACTTTTCCTACCCCAAAATCAGAAGATCAAAAAAATAAAAAAATCCCTCAGACCAATTTAGAGTAGGTGAATAGTTTTTTGCTTTTCCCTTTCCCATCCCCCGGGGCTCCCCTCATAGGTAATATGATTTTTCCTAAACCAGACACCCCACAGACTAAAAAAAGACTCAATTTTTCCAAGCTAAATTTTAAAATAAAAGTATATTGAAAGACCCTAAAGGGAAGGAAAAGCAAACTTGCAGGGTGTAGATGTTTTTGGCATTTTGGGGGAATTGATAGTTTTTATAGAAATTTTAGGGAAAGCAAAAAAATTACAAAAAAAACGATTCCCTCACAGTACTGGCGATTCCTTTTTAACTGGGGATAAACTAAAACGATAAATTGGCCTTCGTTACGCCTCAAGGATTGTATTCTTAACACATTCTTAGCTTTGGCCTGTCTAACTTTGATGCAGCATTCCAGAAAGTCATCCACCATGTCATTCGAGGATTACCTGGCACAGCAGCCTACAATGATGACCTCGTGGTGGTAGCTGACGATCAACAAGAGCATCTAGACTAATTGGACAAACTCTTCAGACGCCAACAGAAAGCTGGCTTCACTATCAACCTGGCGAAGTCTAACTTTTATAAGGACAGAGTAACATATCTCGAACACACTGTGGGAAGTTGTTTGGTAAAACCTAAAAACGCCAGCATAAAAGCTGTACTAAGTTTTTATTCCCAACATACTCGAAAGAAACTGATGCGGTTTCTGGGTATGTGTGGCTTTTACTTCTGTTCCTCCAACTTTGTGACTGTGGCCACACCACTCACAGGCCTCACCAGCACAAAGGCTTCTTTACAGTGGACCCCAGAGTGCCACTAAGCCTTTACCAACCTCAAAGCATTCCTGTTGTATTCCCCGGTACTCAAAAGACCAAATTTATATCGACTCTTCCATCTGCAGGTTGACGTTAATGGAGTAGGAGTAGGGGTAGTACTGTTACAAGAGGACACAGCCAGTGGCATACTTCACCTAATGGCGTACTACTCCACCAAACTAAAGCCACATCAACTCCACTATTCAACTGTCAAGAAGGAAGGTCGAGTACTGATTATGGCACTGAAAAAGTTTGAGTGATATATGTTCCACCACCTTCATGTGATCAACACAGATAACAATCCTATACCATTCATAAACCAAGTTAAGCTCCAGAACCCACGTATGCTGCGATGGGTGTTACAACTCCATGCTTTCAACCGCCGACTGCACCACATTAAAGGCGTAGACACTATAATATCTGATGCTCTCTCCCGTGTACCAAACTCCTAAACCTAAACGCGAACGTGCTTCAAGCTGCCACTTAAGTCATTCGATCCCCATCTCCTGCTTACTCTAGTTGTTTCATTCCCCGATCGGAGCTTCGGTGTGTCAGTTCGGGACTTCAAATTCTACTAATGCGACCGAAGTTATCGCCGCCGGATTTATTATAGAGCAGAGGGAACGCGACTCTCGACCTGGTGTGATCTGCCGACTTTGTTCGCCTCATCGGTATCTACTGTTCATCCTGGGAGCTTGTCAGTACCGCTTAGTAGCCGTTTTACTTGTTATTCAAAATTTATGTTTTTTTCTCCGTAATGGTTTATGTTGTGTATGTGTGTGCGTGTGTGTGTGCTTGTGTAACTATTGGGTATTTTTCAACTATGTTTATTGAGTGTTCTACTTTTTTTGTATAATATAATTGGTTTTGGGAATGCAAGTATTCATTTAAAGAACCTGGCAAGGTCATTTTTTTATGTATTACATAAGGATCACCTACAAGCAAAGTAACACACTAAACAAATTCAGAACACTTTAAGACCATCTGAAGCACCAATACTCCTTAGTACTAATCACAAGCACATATCTATTGTTTATAACACGTTATTTGGTATTCCATTCTGCTTTAGTTCTCTTTTTTTTCTAAGAATCACGAGTGTAGATCAAAAGGGCTGAGCTAAAAGTTAAGGCTGCTGCCAAATATTGGTGGTCAAGGTCTGTCTCGCGTGGAAAGAATGCCCCTACGTAACTATTCGCTACACACGTTGATTCATTATTTTTTATCTAGTCAATATGTATCTATAATACTGTTAATTGAATATAACTATCATTCGCCTGATCAGTCAACTGGTATAGTTGCAAACAATTAAGAAACAAGTTCTATTAATGTTTCCAAAAAGTTTATGATAAAACAAAATAGGTCGACTAAGGGCTATATTCAAGATGTTTTGCGATCCGTTGCACCGGGCGGCAACAGACAAGAATGACCGCGGCACACTCGAATGGTTGAGGGTTACGTTGTCCATGCACCACTCATGCACCACGATCTGCCCTTATTCCATCATATTTCTTCCCAGAATGACACAAACAGAATGATAGAAACAGGTGAGTTTTCAACATAACCGAGAGTAACATACATACACTGTGAATGCATACATGTCATAGTTAAGGTCAAATTAGGTGCAGGAGGCCTTATATGGTTGTGATAACTTGTGAGGAGGCTGGTGGTTGTGGTGGTGGTCAGCCATTCAGCCCGCCAGTCTAGTGGCGGGACGTTCAAATGTACTCACAAGCATCACAAACCCATTTTTTCAACATCAACGCCTCAGACAAGTGGCGAACACTAACAAAGCTATTATTCTAATGCCAGAAATTATGAAATAGGCTAGTAAAATTAATTAGATATGTGTAAAACTGTCAAAATACTGATGCCGCCTTGGACTCGCTTGTGTTGGTACGTCTCTCCACGGGCCGGGCAATTGTACACAATTCTTGACTATCCCACCTGTCAGGTTACGACTCTCGGCAATATCCACCTGCCGGGACTCGACGAGCATTCTTGCATATAGTCCTAAATTGTCATTCATCAGATTTTTTTTCATTATTCCATGTAATAGAAAGAAACACAATATTTTCTATTTCAACATATATTAATAAACCGTTGCATTGGAAACATCATGAATAACAGTCAGACATTTCTCAAAACATCTGAGAGACGCCTCCTTGTGAACAGCCACCGTTGAGTGAGCTGCTTCCATGCGTACTTTACCACGGAAGCCGAACAAGGCATAACCTGATGGAAACCATGCTTTATGGATGACAGTTTTGTTCTGCATGGAGGTTATCTGAACAAATTTTCCTACGCCTTGAATAAGGTTTTCAGAGGAATAGAGGTTGCTGAACACGTAATCATAACACACAGGAATGGGGTGAGAGTGATATGCTTCGTGACTGTAGCCCTTGGGTCTCGACATAACATTTAACACCCTTTCCACGCAGAACCAGTTG
>JACEEZ010024241.1:25000-27500 GCA_016584305.1 Chionoecetes opilio
AACTCTTCAGACGCCTGGACAAACTCTTCAGACGCCTACAGAAAGCTGGCTTCACTATCAACCTGGCGAAGTCTAACTTTTATAAGGACAGAGTAACATATATCGAACACACTGTGGGAAGTGGTTTGGTAAAACCAAAAAACGCTAGCATAAAAGCTGTACTAAGTTTTTATTCCCAACATACTCGAAAGAAAGTGGTGCGGTTTCTGGGTATGTGTGGCTTTTACTTAGGTTCCTCCAACTTTGTGACTGAGGCCACACCACTCACAGGCCTCACCAGCACAAAGGCTCCTTTACAGTGGACCCCAGAGTGCCACTAAGCCTTTACCAACCTCAAAGCATTCCTGTTGTATTCCCCGGTACTCAAAGGACCAAATTTCTATCTACTCTTCCATCTGCAGGTTGACGTTAATGGAGTAGGAGTAGGGGCAGTACTGTTACAAGAGGAAACAGCCAGTGGCATACTTCACCTAATGGCGTACTACTCCACCAACTAAAGCCACATTAACTCCACTATTCAACTGTCAAGAAGGAAGGTCGAGTACTGATTATGGCACTGAATAAGTTTGAGTGTTATATGTTCCACCACCTTCATGTGATCAACACAGATAACAATCCTATACCATTCATAAACCAAGTTAAGCTCCAGAACCAACGTATGCTGCGATGGGTGTTACAACTCCATGCTTTCAACCACCGACTGCACCACGTTAAAGGCGTAGACACTATAATAGCGGATGCTCTCTCCCGTGTAAAAACTCCTAAACCTAAACGCGAACGTGCTTCAAACTGCCACTTAAGTCATTCGATCCCCATCTCCTGCTTACTCTAGTTGTTTCATTCACCGATCGGAGCTTCGGTGTGTCAGTTCGGGACTTCAAGTTCTACTAATGCAACCCAAGATATCGCCGCCGGATTTATTATAGAGCAGAGGGAACGCGACTCTCGACCTGGTGTGATCTGCCGACTTTGTTCGCCTCATCGGTATCTACTGTTCATCCTGGGAGCTTGTCAGTACCGCTTAGTAGCCGTTTTACTTGTTATTCAAAATTTATATGGTTTTCTCTCCGTAATAGTTTATGTTGTGTGTGTGTGTGCGTGTGTGCGTGTGTGTGTGCGTCTGTAACTATTGGGTATTTTTCAACTATGTTTATTGAGTGTTCTACTTTTTGTGTGAAATATAACTGGTTTTGGGAATGCAGGTATTCATTTAAAGAACCTGGCAAGGTCATGATTTTATTTATTACATAAGGATCACCTACAAGCAAAGGAACACACTAAACAAATTCAGAACACTTTAAGACCATCTGAAGCACCAATACTCCTTAGTACTAATCACAAGCACATATCTATGGTTTATAACACGTTATTTGGTATTCCATTCTGCTTTAGTTCTCTTTTTTTCTAAGAATCACGAATGTAGATCAAAAGGGCTGAGCTAAAAGTTAAGGCTGCTGCCAAATATTGGTGGTCAAGGTCTGTCTCGCGTGGAAAGAATGCCCCTACGTAACTATTCGCTACACACGTTGATGGGTACATTCATTATTTTTTATCTAGTCAATATGTATCTATAATACTGTTAATTGAATATAACTATCATTCGCCTGATCAGTCAACTGGTATAGTTGCAAACAATTAAGAAACAAGTTCTATTAATGTTTCCAAAAGTTTATGATAAACAAAATAGGTCGACTAAGGGCTATATTCAAGATTTTTTGCGATCCGTTGCACCGGGCGGCAACAGACAAGAATGACCGCAGCACACTCGAATGGCTGCGTTGTCCATGCACCACTCATGCACCACGCTCTGCCCTTATTCCCTCATATTTCTTCCCAGACCATTACAAGTGAGTTTTCAACATAACCGAGAGTAACAGACATACACTGTGAATGCATACATATCATAGTTTAAGTTAAATTAGGTGCAGGAGGCCTTATATGGTTGTGATAACTTGTGAGGAGGCTGGTGGTTGTGGTGGTGGTCAGCCATTCAGCCCGCCAGTCTAGTGGCGGGACGTTCAAATGTACTCACAGGCATCACAAACCCATTTTTTCAACACCAACGCCTTTGACAAGTGGCGAACACTAACAAAGCTATTATTCTTATGTCAGAAATTATGAAATAGGCTAGTAAAATGAATTAGATATGTGTAAAACAGTCAAAATACTGATGCCGCCTTGGACTCGCTTGTGTTGGTACGTCTGGACAGCTCTCCACGGGCCGGGCAGTTGAACAAAATTCTTGACTATTCCACCTGTCAGGTTACGACTGTCGGCAATATCCACCTGCCGGGACTCGACGAGCATTCTTGCATATAGCCCTAAATTGTCATTCATCAGATTTCTTTTCATTATTCCATGTAATAGAAAGAAACACAATATTATCTATTTCAACATATGTTAATAAACCGTTGCATTGGAAACATCATGAATAACAGTCAGACATTTCTCAAAACATCTGAGAGACACCTCCTTGTGAACAACCACCGTTGAGTGAGCT
>JACEEZ010024241.1:32500-40000 GCA_016584305.1 Chionoecetes opilio
AAAGGGGGGCCCCGGGCCCCCCCGGGGCCCAAACCTTAAAACCCCCAAAAAACCCCCCTCCCCCCCCAAAACCCCCCCCCCCTTTTTAAAAAAACCCCCCAAACCCCCCGGGGGGGGTTTAACCCCCCCAAAACCCCCCCCCCTTTTAAAAACCCCCCCCCCGGGGGGGGAACCCCCCCCAATTTTTTGGGGGGGGTTTTTTTTTTTTTTTTTTAATTTTTTTTTTTTTTTTTTTTTTTAAAAAAAATTTTTTTTAAAATTTTTTTTTTTTTTAACAAAAAAAAATTTTTATCCTTTTTTGGCTGATGATGGCTTATGTATAGCCGAAACCCTTTAAAAAAAAAGGTGGTTTTCCCCCCCCTTTTTTTTTTAAAAAATTTAAATTTTTTAAAAAATTTTTTTAAAAATATATATATATATAAAATTATATATAATAAATTTTTATATATATTATTTTTTTTTTAAAAAAAATTTTTTAAAAATTTTTTTATTATTTATATATAAAATTTTTTTTTTTTTTATAAATATTATATAAAAAATATATAAAAAAATTTTTTTTTATATATATATATATATATATATATATTTTATAATTTTTTTTTTTATTTATATAAAAAAATATATATATTAAAAAAAAAATTTTTTTTTTTTTTTTTTTTTTTTTTTTTTTAAAAAAAAAAAAAAAAAAAAAAAAAAAAATTTTAAAATTTTTAAAAAAATATTTTTATATAAAATTTTTTTTTTTTTTACCTATATTAAAAAAAAAATATATATATATAAAATTTTTTTTATATATATTAAAAATTTTATATAATAATTTTAAAATATTTTTTTTTTTTTTAAAAAAAAAAAAAAAATATATTTATTTTTTAAATTTTTAAAAAAATTTTTTTTTTTTTTTTTTTTTTAAAAAATTTTTTTATATTTTTAAATGAAAATTTTTTTAAATTAAAATTTTTTTTTTTATTTTTTAAAAATTTTTAAAAATTTTTTTAAAAAAAAAATTAATTTTAAAAAAAATTTTAAAAAAAATTTTTTAAAAAATTTTAAATTTTTTTTAAAAAAAAAAAAATTTTTAAAAATTTAAAAAAAATTTTTTTTAAAAAAAAAAATTTTTTTAAAATTTTTTCCCCCCAAAAAAATTTTTTTTTTTATATATATTTTAAAAAATTTTAAAAAAAAATTTTTTTTTTTTTTTTTTGTTCGGGGAAAAAAAAAAAAGGGGGGGGGGGGGGGAAAAAAGGGGGGGGGAAAAAAGGGGGGGAAAAAAAAAAAAAAAATTTTTTAAAAGGGCCGGGGGGGGAAAAAAAAGGGGGGGGGGGAAAATTTTTAAAAAAAAAAAAAATAAAATAAAAATTAAAAAATTTTTTATTATTTTATAATTTTTATTTTATTTTATTTATTTTATTCTTTTTTAAAATAAATATTTTTATAATTTTATATTTTTATTTTAAAAAAAAAAATTTATATTTATATATTTATGTATAAAATTAAAAAAACCCATAATTTTTAATATTTTTATATTTATTATAAATTAATTTAATTTTAAAAATTTTATATATTATATATATATATAATATATATTATATATATATATATATATATATATATATATATATATATTATATATTTTATATATACATTATATATAATATATATTATATTTTATTATTATATATAAAATATAATATATATATTATAAAAATTTTAAAATAATATATTTTATATATTTTAATATTATATATATTTTATAATATATATATATATATATAATATAATATATATATATATAAAATTTATATAAACATATATATAAAATTTTTATATAATATATATATAATTTTATATAAATATTTTAAAGATATCTTATATTTTAAATATATATATATATTTTATATATATATATATATATATATATATATATATATATAGCTATAATAAATTAATATATTATTTTCTTTAATATTTTAATATTATATATTATTTATAATATTAAAACATATATAACCAAAATTATAAAATTTATATATATACAATAATATCTTTTAATAAATATATATATATATATATAATAAATATTTTTAAAATAAAATATTATATTTTATATAATATTATATATTTTAAAATATATATATATAATATTAAATACAGAGAAGAGAAAAGAGGGAGAGAGAAAGAGAGAGAGAGAGAGAGGAGAGAGAGAGAGAGAGGAGAGAGGAGAGAGAGAAGAGAGAGAGGAGGAGAGAAAAGGGGAGAGAAAGAGAGAGAGAGAGAGAGAGAGAGAGAGAGAGGAGAGAAAATTTTGGAAACAGGTACTTTAGAGGGTTTGGTTTAAATAAACAATGTATTTGAAACCCTTTTAAATGCGAATTTTTTAAATTTTGTTTTATATTTTTTCCCAGTGTGCAAGCGCGAGTGCGTTGAGGAAGAGCATTCGACCTGAAAAACCCTTTTCCCCTTTGATCCCCAAACAAGGGGCCTCTGGGGAAAGGGCAGGTGATGCCCTTCACCAAAAGGGCCCGCCCCTTGTCATTTCCCCGAATAAAGGCAAAGTTTCCATATAAATATAAACTCTTGTTCCCCTTTGCCCAAACGCCAAAAAACGATGGGGCCCGTGGTGAGCTTTTGGCGGAGTTTTTGCCCTGCATTATAGATCTTCTTTTTCCCAAGGGGTTTCCCGGGGATCGCCACCCAATTTGGGAGGCCGCGATGGCGTGGGGGCCCAAACAGGGGGAAAAGAATATCAAAGCTGCCTTCAAAAAATAAATGGACTGGGCCCTAAAAAGGGGGGGCCTGCGGGAATATGGGGGGGGGTAAGCCGTTCCTCCCCTTATCAAAGCTTTTGGGGTTTCCCCAAAGTAAAGTACGGGCCCCAGCCCATTTTTTTTTTCCAGCTTTACTTCTGAAAAAGATTAATGAGTCGATCACACACAAGTGCCTTTCTCTTGGGATCACCAAAATGCTTTCACGACCGCTATCATCAACACATCTATGGTTGAGGTGGTCCGTGATTCTGGCTTAAAAAAAACAACTATGTTATCACAAGCATTCATCCTGTTTGACTTTTTCCCCGGGCTTATGGGAAAAAGTTTAAAAAAACCTTTTTCTTGGCATCATGGCTCCAAATGACTCTAACCATGGGCGCCCGCCTCGGGTTTGTAAAAGAATATTTTTTGGGAAAAATATGCTAAAAACGCTAGACTTGAATTCCGAAAAAAACTTAAGGGGAAAGGGTTTCCGGGGGAAAGGGGTTTTTAAAGTTAGCGAAAACCCAAGGGCTACCTCCAAAGCATACACTCTCACCCCCTTCCGGGTTTTTTTTGATTACTTGTTCGAAAACCTCTTTTTTCCTGGGAAAAACCCTTTACTAAAGGCGTAGGGAAAATTTGTTGGGGTAACCTCCGTGCAGAAAAAAAACTGCCCATCCATAAAAAATTTTTTCCATAAGCTTTGGCCTTTTCGGCTTCCCGGGGGTAAAGTACGCATGGAAGCAGCTCACTTTAACGGTGGTTGTTCACAAGAGGGGGTCTCTCAGTGTTTTGAGAAAAAAGTCTGACTGTTTTTTCATGATGTTTTTCCCAAAGCAAACGGTTTATTAACATAGTTGAAATAGATAATTTGTGTTTCTTTCTATTACATGGGAAAAAAAGAAAAGAAATCTGAGAATGACCAAAATTTAAAGGTATATGCAAAAAGCTCGGCGAGTCCCCGGGAGGTGGGTAAATTTCCGCCCGTCGTAAACCCGAAGGGGGAAAATCCCCAAAAATTTTTTTTCAAATGCCCGGCCCCGTGGAGACTGTCCAGACGTACCAAAAACAAGCGGGTCCCAAAGGGGGCATCAGTATTTTGACTGTTTTAAAACATATCAAATTTATTTTACTAGCCTATTTTTATAATTTCTGACATAAGAAAATAGCTTTTTTAGTGTTCGCCACTTGTCCAAACCCTGGTGTTTTAAAAAAAAGGGTTTTTTGAGCCTGTGAGTTAAAATTTGAAAAAGGCCCGCCACTAGACTGGGGGGCTGAAAAGGCCTTTACCAACCCCCACCCAACCCCCCAAAACCCCCTACAAGTTATCACAACCAAAAAAGGTTTTCCCGACCTAATTTTTTTAAAAATAGAAAATGTATGCATTCACAAATGTATGTCTGTTTTCTCCGGTTTTGTTGAAAAAATCACTTGTAATGGGGCTGGGGAAGAAAATAGGGAATAAAAGGGGAGAGCGTGGTGCCTGAGTGGTGCATGGACAACGCCCCATTCGAGTGTGCGGGGGTCATTCTTTCTGTTTTGCCCCCCGGTGGGAACGGATCGCAAAAAATCTTTAAATAGCCCTTAGGACCTATTTTGTTTATCATAAACTTTTGGAAACATTAATAGAAAAAATTGTTTCTTAATTGTTTGCAACTTTTACCCTTTACTGATCAGGCGAATGATAGGGTTTTATTCCCAATTTAAAAGTATTATAGATAAATATTGACTAGAAAAAAAAATAATGAAAAGTACCCATCAAAAGGGGGTAGCAATAGTTTCGTAGGGGCATTCTTTTTCCCCGCGAGAAAAAAACCCTTTACCACCAATATTTGGCAGCCAAACCTTTAAATTTTACTCAGCCCTTTTTTAAAATTTCTTTGTTTATTCTTAGAAAAAAAGAGAACCCAAAGCAGAATGGAATACCAAATAACGTGTTATAACCAAGATTGTGGGTTGTGATTAGTATAAGGAGTATTTTGGGGCTTCAGATGGTTTTTAAAGTGTTCCCGAATTTGTTTTTGTGTGTTCCTTGGGTTGTAGGTTTATCCTTTTGTAATAAATAAAAAACATGACCTTGCCCCGGTTTTTTTAAATGAATACCTTCCCTTCCCAAAAACCCGTTATATTTTTCCCCCAAAAAAGTAAACAATCAATAAACATAGTTGAAAAATAAACCCCAAAAGTTACAGGGGCACACACAAAACCAAAAAACCACACACAACCCCAACATAAAAAATTACGGAGAGAAAACCATATAAATTTTTAATAACAAGTAAAAACGGCTAAAAAGCGGTACTGAAACCCCCCCAGGATAACAGAGATACCGATGAGGCGAAAAAAAAGGGGCAGATCACCCCGGGTCGAGAGTCGCGTTCCCTTGCCATAAAAAAAACCCGGGCGGCGATATCTTGGTTGCATTAGTAGAATTTAAAGCCCCCGAAGACACCCCGAAGCTCCGATCGGTGAATGAAAAAAACTAGAGAAGCAGGAGATGGGGGTCGAATGATTAAGTGGCATTTTGAAGCACGTTCGCGTTTAGGTTTGGGATTTTGGTACAGGAGAGAGGCTCCGCTATTATAGTGTCACGCTTTAACGTGGTGCAGTCGGTGGTTGAAAGCATGGAGTTGTAACCCCCATCGCAGCATACTTTGGTTCGGAGCTTAACTGGTTTATGAAGGGTATAGGATTGTTATCTGTGTTGATCACATGAAGGTAGTGGAACATATAACACTCAAACTTATCGGGCCCCAAATAGTACTCGACCTTCCTTTTTGACAGTTGAATGTGGATTTAAATGTGGTTTAGTTGGTGGGTAGTACCCCTTTAGGTAAAAGTTGCCACGGCTGTCCTCTTGTAACAGTATCCCCCCTTTCCTACTCCTTTAAACGTCAACTGCAGATGAAGAGTCGATAGAAATTTGGTCCTTTTGGTCCCGGGGAAACAACAGAAGCTTTGAGGTTGGGCTTAGTGGCACTCGGGGTCCACTGTAAAGGAGCCTTTGTGCTGGGAGGCCTGTGATGGTGTGGCCTCATCACAAAGTTGGAGGAACCAAGTAAAAGCCAACATACCCAAAACGCACACTTTTTTCGAGTATGTTGGGAAAAAAAACTTAGTACAGCTTTTATGCTGGCGTTTTTTTGGGTTTTACCAAACCATTCCCACAGTGTGTCGAAAAGTTACTTGTCCTTTTAAAAGTTTGACTTTGCCAGGTTGGGAGTGAAGCCCGTTTCTGTAGGCGTCTGAAGATTTGTCCCGGCGTCTGAAGGTTGTCCAATTTGTCCCGAGTCTTTTTGATCGTCGCTACCACCACGAGGTCATCCTTGTAGGCTGCTGTGCCAGGTAATCCCCGAATGACAGGGGGGGAGCTTTCGGGGGCCGCATCAAAGTTAGACAGGCCAAAACTAAGAATGTGTTAAGAATACAATCCTTGAGGCGTAACGAAAGCCCATTTTCGTTTTTGCTATCTCAGTTAGAGGGAACTGCCCTACTGTGCAAAAACGATGGGTTTTAAGATTTTTTTCATTTCTAAATTATTATAATACTATCAATTCCTCGCCAATGCCAAAATTTTACATCCCACAAATTTTTCTATTCCTTTTCCCCCCATGGTCTTTCAATATACTTTTTTATTTAAAATTTGCAGGAATAAAGAGTTCTTTTTTCTTCGGAGTCTGGAGATGTGTTAGTTTGGGGACAAAAAGATGAAATAATATAAGTTCCTCAATTTACTATGGTGGAGCACCAGGGAAGGAAGGAAAACAAGAAATTTTATCACATTGAATATGGTCTGCCTGGATTTTTTTTATATTTTTATATATTTTTTTATCTTCTGATTTGAGGGTAGGAGGCTTCTGTGAAGCAAAATTTTCTTTTGGATTTTTGCCACATATTATCCATATTTTCCATTATAAAACTATTTTAAACCCCTTTAAACTATGTTTTAAGTTTGAGCTCCTGCCTTTCTAAATCTTTTAAATATATACTTACAATAAGATTCTTTGGCATCTACCTGCTTATAGTCATTTATCTGATCGTCAGTACGGTTTCCTTAAAGGGCGATCTACTGGCGATCTTCTAGCTTTCCTTACTGAATCATGGTCATCCTCCTTTAGGGGTTTCGGTAAAACTTTTGCTGTTGCCTTGACATATCAAAAGCTTTTGATAGAGTCTGGCACAGATCTATAATTTTCAAACTACACTCATTCGTTTTCCAACCTTCTCTCTGTACCTTCATTTTAAGGGTTTCCTTTCAAACCGTTCATTGTAGCTACTGTAGACGGATATTGTTTCTCTTTAGTCTATCAATAGTGGTGTTCCTCAGGCTTCTGTTTTATCACCCACTCTCTTTCTATTATTCATTAATGATCTTCTAAGTCTAACTCAAAGTCCTATCCACTCCAACGCTGATGATTCTACCCTGCATTTTCCAACGTCGTTTATAAGACGTCCAACTCAACAGGAACTAAGTGATTCACGGAGAGATGCCACCGAGCGCCTAACTTCTGATTTAAATTTTTTTTTTGATTGGAACAAAACAAACCTTGTTTTGTTCAATAATTCAAAAACCCAATTTCTTCATCTATCTACTCGATAAAACCTATCAGATTACTATCCCCTCTTCTTCAATGACCCTCAACTATCTCCTTCTAAAATTAACTTTCCCTGGACTATCCTTTCCTAAAAATCTGAACTAGAAATCTCAAAATCTCATCTCTTTCTAAACAGCTTATAGGAAGTTTGGTTGGGGGTG
>JACEEZ010024241.1:57183-66600 GCA_016584305.1 Chionoecetes opilio
CTACTATACTATTACTACTTCCTACTACGACTCACTACTTACTACTACTACTACTACTACTACTCTACTATTACTACTACTACTATTACTTACTACTACTACTACTACTATATACTACTACCACTACTAATACTATACTATACTACCACTACTACTACTACTACTACCACCACTACATACTACCACCACTACTACTACTATACTACTACTACTATTACACTACTACTACTACTACCCAATACTACTAACTACCACTACACTACTACTACTACTATATACTACTACACTACTACTCCTACTACTACTACTATACTACCAACTACTATCTACTACTACTCTACTACGACTACTACTACCACCACTACTACTACCACTACTACTACTACTATCATACTACCACTACTACTACTACTACTACTACCACAAACTACTACTACTACTACTATTACTACCACTACTACGCTACTACTACTACTAATACACTACTACTAACTATACTATATACTACTACTACTACTATACTACCACTACTACACTAATACCACTACTACTAATACTATACTACTACCACTACTACGCTACTACTACTACTACTACTACTAGTAGTACTACTACTACTACTACTACCACTACTACCACTACTACAACCACCACCACCACCACCACCACTACCACTACTACCCCTACTACCACTACTACTACCACCACCACTGCTACTACTACTACTACTACTACTACTACTACTACTACACTTACTTTACAAATGTTAGGTCAAGTGAAATCTTCGAAGGAGGAGATGAGGCATATGGAGAGAAGAATGGAGGAGGAGTGGTTTCTTCCCTCCCTTCCTTCCCTCCACTCCTCCACTAACTCCCTCCCACTGCACGGCTGCTCTTCTTTCATCTGTGTGTGAGAGAGAGAGAGAGAGAGAGAGAGAGAGAGAGAGAGAGAGAGAGAGAGAGAGAGAGAGAGAGAGAGAGAGAGAGAGAGAGAGAGGAGACACTGAGACACATTTTCAATTTGTATAAAGAGATTGTATGTGAAGGAATAAACACACCAACACACACACACACACACACAACTACTACTAGCACCAATTACCACCACCACTATAATATTATACAACCAACTTCCTCTCTCTCTCTCTACTCTCTCTCTCTCTCTCTCCGAACACACACACACACACACACACACACACACACACACACACACACACACACACACACACACACGCACACACACACGCACACAGACCCCCCTCACACACACAAACACATACCCCCCTCCCCCCAACAAACACACACACACCCCTACACATAGACACAGGGCCCCCCTCCCCAAACACACACTTTAACCCTCCCCCACACTCACAAACCTAACCTACCCTAACCTAACATAGCCTAACCTAACCTAACCTAACCTAACCTTCCCTAACCTAGCCTACCCTAACCCCTCCCACACACACACACACACCAAACCCTCCTCCCTTACACTAACCCCCCCTCCCCCTCCCTAACACACACACACACACACACACACACACGTACCCTGTGTAATATGCACGGCAACAGAGGCCTCTGAGCCGCCTATGGGTAAGCACGTGTACGGTCCCGAGTCCCCCTGGGTAACGGCGATGAGCAAGAGGCGGGATGTGGTCTGGGGGCTCTCACGCTCCACCTGTAGTAGTAGTGGTAGTAGTAGACTAGTAGTAGTGGTAGTAGTAGTAGTAGTAGTAGCAGTAGTAGTAGTTCAGTTCAGTTCAGTTCAGTACATTTTATTTTCGCAAGAAACTTACATAGTACGTAGAGTAGACGCACGAGATATACAATAAGAAAAAATAAATGTTATAGTTATATACAAACAGCATACTTTGCACATACTTATATGATAAATTTTCAGGTATGTATTTTTAGTGTTTCCCCTTAAGATCTCACATAAAAATCTTCATACAGTACAAAAAAACAAAATGTATGAAATAGGCTAACCATTAAAATCAATTGATATAAATAAAATGATCTTATGGAAGTATATATATATATATTACAAAACTAAAATATGTAAGAATTGTAAACTAGAAATTATAAAAAAGTTAACCATAATCTATGAAGGGATTAATATCCATTAAAAATAAACAGGGGCCTAACTCTCCTCCTGCGCTTACCCAGACTATCCTGGCCTAATAACATCAGAGCCTCTTCAAATATATGATATGTAATACTGATCAAATAAATGTTCCACATAAGTCATAAAAGACCTTTTGATATAAAAGGGTGGTGGTAGTAAGTGGTAGTAGTAGTAGTAGGTGGTAGGTGGAAGTAAATATATATATTTTTTTTTATGGTGTGGTTGGTGTGGTGGTGGTAGTGGTGGTGTGTAGGGTTGTGGTGGTGGTGGTGGGGTGGTGGTGGTGGTGGTGGTGTGTTGGGTGGTGGTGGTAGTAGAGTGGTGGTTGAGTGGGTGGTGGTGGTGGTGGTGGTGGTGGTGGTGTGGTGGTGGTCGTGGTGGGTAGTGGTGGTGGTTTAGTGGGGGTGGTGGTGGTGGTGTGGTGGTGGTGGTGGTGGTGTGGTGGTGGTGGTGTTGGTGTGGTAGTAGTGGTGGTGTAGTGGTAATAGTGGGTGGCGGTGGCGGTGGGTAGTGGTGAGTGGTGGTATGGTAGTGTGGTTGTGGCTGGTTGTAGTGGTAGTTGGGTGGTTGTGGTGTGAGGGGGGTTGTAGTGTGTGGTCAGTGGGGTTGTAGTGGTTTTGTGGGTAGTTGGTGGTGGTGTTTAGTAGTAGTGGTGGTGGTTGTAGTGGTGGTCGTGATGGCTTGCGGTGGTGGTGGTGGTGGTGGTTGCCAGTGGTGTTGGTGGGTGTCGGGTGGGGAGTGGTGGTATTCGGTTATCGTTGTGGTTTGGTAAGTGGTTGGTGGTGGTGGTGGGTGGTAGTGGTGATTGGTAGTGGTGGTGGTGGTGGTGGTGGTGTAGTGTTGGTGGTGGTTGAGTGGTTGTTAAAAGATGTAGTGGTAGTGGTGGTGGTGGTGGTGGTGGTGGTAGTGGTTAGTGGTTGTAGTGGTAAGGGTAGTAGTGGTGTGGTAGTGGTGGGAGTGTTAGTGGAAGTGGTTGTAGTGGTAGTGTCCAGTAGTGGTATGGTATGGTGGAGGTGGTAGTGGTGGTGGTAGTGGTCAGTTTGGTCAGTGGTGGTTAGTGGTAGTGGTGGTGGTAGTGGTATTGCTGGTGGTGTAGTGAGGGTATGGTAGTGGTGGTGTGGTAGGTGTGAGTCGGTGTGTTAAGTGGTGTTGGTGGTGGTAGTGGTAGTGGTGGGTTGTTTTTTTTTTGTAGTGGTGGTAGGTAGTGGTAGTGGTGTGTAGGGTAGTGGTAGTGGTAGTGGTAGTGGTAGTGTGGGTAGTGGTAGTGGTGGGTGGTGGTAGTGGTGGTGGTGTTGGTTAGTGGTAGTGGTGGTAGTGGTAAGGGTAGGTGGTAGGGGTATTGGTGGTGGTGGTGGTGGTGTAGTGGTGGTGATAGTCGGTAGTGGTGGGGTAGTGGTGGTGGTTGTGGTGTGGTATGTGTGGTAGTGGTAGGGTGGTGGTAGTGGTGAGTGTGGTGTAGTGGTAGTGGTAGTAGTACGTGGTGGTGGTGGTGGTATGTAGTGGTGGTGGTAGTGGTAGTGGGGTGTTAGTGGTGGTGGTGGTGGTTAGTGGTAGTGGTGGTAGGGTATGGTTAGTGGTGGTGGTGGGATTGGGAGTGGTGTTGGTAGGGTAGTGTCAGGGTGGTATGGTGCGTGGTGGTGGTGGTAGGTAAGTTGTGGTGCTAGTGGTAGTGGTGTGCGTGGTGGTGGTGGGGTTGGTAGTGGTAGTGGTGTGTGGTAGTGCGTGGTGGTAGTGGTAGTGGTAGTGGTGTGTTGTAGTGGTGGGGGTGGTGGTAGTGTAGTGGTGGTGGATGGTGGTGGTGTGGCTAGTGGTAGTGGGGTGGTGGTGGTAGTGGTGGTGTGGTGGTTTTTTTAAAGGGGGGGGGGTTGGTAGTGGTAGTGGTGGTGGTAGTGAGTGGTGTGTGTGGTAGTGTAGTGGTTGGTGAGTAGTGGTAGAAGTTTGAAATAATACCACATATGTTGTGTTGTTAATTAGCAATTGAAGGACATACATAATTATATATAATTGTCCCTATATTTTAATGACTATAAGCAATGTTTTATAGATATGACCTGTTTAGTACCGTTGCCCACTAGCTAATTTGGTATATTAAGTAACCTTTCGTTATTTTATGGCTGACAACAAACGATTTTATAGCAAAGGAAAGATCTGGGCGTGAAGGGGTTAAGAATGACTTCATACGACAAACATAATGTCCTAGGTAGGAAGTAGGAACACGTCCACACATTTTTCAGTCCATGCTGCAAGAATACCCGGGCTGCAGTCAGTTCGTACACAAGTTGTTTAGTAGTCTATATGAAACCATAGTCGTTTCGTACACTCAGCTCAGAGTTGAACTTGACTACAAGAGCTACGAAACGACACCAGTACGAAAACACTCAAAATCAGTGTACTAAACAACTTATATAACCTGGGTACGAAACAACTTGTGTACGAAACTCCCTGTAACCGAACACCCAGTCCCACACATCAGGGCCAGAAGCCACAAAACACTTAAAGACCTTTTTTTGGTCGTTAGTCCAACGACGGAACCCACAGCGCGGAAAATTCGTCGGTTTCGTCGTTAACGTGCACACTGGCCAACGACTGCTCAAGACTGGTATTAACAGAGGTCGGAAGTCTCCAGACATGCTCATTATTGCTTGGATGCTATGAAATATCTTTGGTTATAGGTGAATGTAGACTATATTGCATTTGGTTGGGTGTGATTGATATATGAGTAAGGATTAAGAAGGATCATCCCGGTCTGGCTAGCGCGGCCTTGGCAGCAGCGCAGCATGATGAAGCCGTGAGGTGGATATTGGGGTGGTAGAACGTTGATCTTGGAATTCACGTTCGGATTCTGAGGTTGGTGGAATGGGGTTGGGTGAGTTTGAATATCCCGAATCGTTTCCGTAATCGATTCAGGACATCGTTTTCTCTCGCGCTCCGCCTCTTTCATCTTAACTTGCTTTGCGCGACCGCATGGGTAGACCGTCCCACAGCGATTTGGATATCGTTTCCTTTCCTGCCTTCCAGGAGACACTACGATTTCCATTCGTGAGCCTTAAGATCATCGGCCTTCATGGCGCCTTTAGATTTATGGAGCAATTTATTATCATGGTATGACTATTACTATATAATTTATTATTATTACCTTCTTCTTCTTCTATTGTATAGTACCGGGTAGAGTAGTAGTACTTATTGTTATCTATTGGATTATTGTTACATTTGTAACTATTAATAAAGTCCAATGGTATATAATAATATAATATTAATATAAAATTAATATAATATATATACTAATAATTATATTACTAGTAAACATATTATTACAACTCCCATTAACGAATCCATATATCACACAATCAGATAAATAAATACATTAATAGATATATTTATATTATATCATATAACCCACAGTAATATATCGTTTATGATTATAATGATAATGCCATAATCTAAATTATTATAATAGTATATAATATCCAAATTATATATATAACATCTCTAGCATCTGTTTTACTATATAGAAACCAATGTGAATATCTGTGGATATTTCGAGGAAATCGATTCATTGAGTGGATCGATCCACTGTCCTAGGTGGTGGAATCGTCGGGATCGATTCGGATCGTTTCGCGCCCTAGCCCGTGATGGATTCAACACCAACTTCACAGGGAGATAGATGTCTTTGGTAATTATAGTTAGTGGTGAGCGCAACCCCTTGAGGAATCCTATGATCCCTGGTGATATCCTATGGTGCTATCACAGGCGTGCGAGCTAACTGTCTTCTTCAGGAAGGCACAGGTGAGGCGGATAACTGCGGGTTTTTACTCAAAACTTTTGAGTGTGGCGGCTGGAGCCGCCAGCTCCTCCGCCACTGTAGGCTTGGGCAGGATTAAACGTCTTATTACTTGTTATTATACAACTTAGTGATTATGGTGAGATGTTATATATACTTGTCATTATCTAAATCAATGTAGCACCGTGTGTCACCTTAAATAAGGGTGATTTAAAGATTTTATGATGAGGTGACTGATGGCGGGGCAGAATGACGGAGAGGCCTTGCAGCGGGGCCTCCCCATATCACAAATATTCACTATTTTAACCCACACAAACACCTTCTACCACCAAAACACTAGCAACACAGGCTCCTTACTTATACATCTTACTATCTGATACATTAAAACTCCTTAAAACGCAAGCATTCCGAATAAAACGAGAATTAGTTTGAGATGACGGGGAAAGAAGGCGGGAGAGGCAGTCTGGCATGGCATTCTTGCCCGGAAATATGTCTCGCTGACTTGTGATTGGTCGAGAAGTTTTAAAAACTGTTTGCCATTGTCTGGTGACTGATGACGCGCTTGATGACGTCATTACTCGCCTTAGCCAGTCAGCGCTTTCCGACGCGTTAACGACCGAAAAGGGAGGCTTTGTAGCTTTCGTCGTTAGGAAAAGAAGTTCGGAGAGATGGTCGTTGCTGGCGCAACTACCTTTGTTGCTGGGTTCCTGCCCAGATGCTGTTTACGAATTTGTATTTTGAATTTCAAAAATAAAAGTATTCAACAATGTTAATTTGAATAACAGTAATTGCAATCGTTATCCCCTAAACGCTCTAACCGGAATAGTGGTCGAATAATACATAATGTGTTCTTCCTAAAAGAATAAATTATAATGACATATGTCTATATTTACAAATATATCATCATATTTTTATAATTTGTATACATCAATGTTTATAAATATATTTTGCTATTAACCTTCTATAAATAATTATTTGATTCACTAATAAAAGATGATATATAGTTTGTTTCCATGATGATAATTTTGCGCGAGAGCAGTCCACCCTCCCATGGCGGGCGTGGAGTCACAGAGAACGCGCTTCAGAGTTTGGAGGCCAGACTGATCTAGTCTCCTGCTCATTAACCTATTATTCCTTCAGACTTATTTTCATGCTCACTGCTCTTCTGAACTTGCTAACTGCATGCCTCCCCCCCTCCCGTGGCCTCGCTGCACAAGACTTTCTACTCATTCTCATCCCTATTCTGTCCATCTTCCTAATGCAAGAGTTAATCTCGACAACCGAGAAGTCCCGGGTTCGATCCCCGGGCGGAGCGGAAACAGTTGGGTTGTTTCCTTAAAACCCGAGCTCCTGTCCACCCAGCAGTGATTGGGTACCGGGTGTTAGCCGGGGGTTTGTAACCCGCCTCCCGGGGTGCTGGCTTCGGCCAACACTATAAGCACTAGCAGACAGCTCTCTAGGGGTAGTTTGTGAGAGAGCTGTCTGGTTACAGCGGAGATCCATCTCAGCTGCGTCGATACGACGAAATTATTCAAACATCATACATCAATCAGTATCTTTACTCTTACATCCCTTTCACTGGTAAACTCTGGAACTCTCTTCCTGTTTCTATTTTTCCACCTTCCTACGACTTAAATCTTTTCAAGAGAAGAGTGACAAGACACCTCCCCAGCTAAATTGGCCTACCCCTCTTTTTATAATTATCTTACTGTCTTCTTTTACTGGCAACTAAGCGGTCTTTTAATTGTTACTGATCTGTTTTGGCCTTGGCCAGTCCTTTGTGATGTAAACAAATATTTTGCAATAGGCACACTCAGACAAGTGCATAACTAGCAGTGCATTACGGTTTATGAATGGTTGCTTGGGGTGCAATCAGTTCGTACACAGGTTATTTCGTACACCAGTAGATGCGTACACATAAAAGTTGTTTCGTAACTAGTCTATATAAAACCATAGTCGTTTCGTACACTCACCTCGGAGATGAACTTGATTACTAGAGTTACGAAACGACACCAGGTATGTACGAAATAACTCAAAATAAGTGTAGGAAGCAACTAACAAAACCTGGGTACGAAACAACTTGTGTACGAAACTCCCTGTAACCGTTTGTTGATACCGCTCTGTCCTGATCAACACTATCCTGGCGGGGCTGTTACGTACTCTACCGTCAACAACACTATAGTCGCCACTGCACTAATGTCGAATACGGGCGAATATATTAGGAATGTTAATTAGCATCACTATACAGCCTTGTATGTGCCCCTAAAGACAGGTACATCATATAAACTACTGTGCGTGCCTCTTCAGTGGCACATACAAGGCTGTGCTACGAATGCTAACATTCGTAATATATGTCGCCTGGCGACATTAGTGCAGTGGCGACTATAGTGTTATTGACGGTAAGAAATCGTTAGTGACCCAATGTGACCTAATTACGCCTCACAATGACCACTTCGAGTCACATGAACATCGATATTCCTCACTCGGGGCACCAATGTGGGAATTTATGTCACATACATATATTTAATTTGAGGTCTTACCTAATCAAAACCCATCGTCTATCTCATCCCGACACAATACCCCAACTAGTCAACTAACTTGAATACTTATCGGTGGATAGTGGGTTGAAATCGCTGTAGGCTTTTAATCAATACTGCCTGTCTTGTGATCCGAAGTGGTCAGCCGTGATCGAGACCGCCCGTGAAGGACAGAGGCGGAGGGCTGCAGGCGGTGTGCTTTGATATGGGCGTCAGAGAGGTTTTCATAACCCAGTTATCTTGACGCGGCGGATAATCAGTGTGTCGTATTTAACACGTCCTTTGATTTAACACTTATATGTACAATATGAACGTATGTACAAATCTCTTCATTAATAAATGGAGAAGAGATGTTAATCCCGTGAGGGCTGGAAGTGTACCTATATATACAAGCACGTTTATTTAATATGAGATGTTATTCTCTCGAGGGCTCGGAGTGTACTTATATATACAAGCACGTATATTTAATAAGAGATGTTGCTCTCTCGAGGGCTCGGAGTGTACTGACATCTATGCCAGCGGCGGCAGCGATCGCCACTCTACCTAGCCACGTATACAAATTTCAGTGGCTATAGAATCTAATGGGCGGCGGCCAATGGGGCCGCTACAACTAAGGTGCTTTTTATTTAAGGTGCAAATGCTTAATATTACTGGGAATGTTAATTCATATTATCCCAGTACTTATCATTTATTCAAATTACCTTAACTAATACCCATTACCATTATAATTATTATATATATACATCCCTACGAACCCCCTATGATGAGCGGACAATACCTCCCTCACAAGGGGTGGGACAAACCACCACTCTACCAATTATTGAGAGGGTGGTTGGTGATTAATTTCTACACTTCCTTTGGTAAACGAAACTATTTTTTTCTGATGAGTTTTTATGTTTTGAATTCATCTGCTAACTGTTTCTGTCGCAAATCAACTTCTTTTTTTTTTTTTTTGCAAAAGGACAGAAAAAAAAA
>JACEEZ010024241.1:67254-95361 GCA_016584305.1 Chionoecetes opilio
AATACTCACCATACCAAAAATCTATGTTTCGTCACGTGGGCTACCAGCTAGTGGATTTACGTCAGAGTGCATCAACAGGCGTGACCGTGCTCCCAAACCACAATAATACTTACTACAAAATATACAGTTTTTTGGTACATAATGCTCATTCATGCATACATTCATTCATTCATACTTCTGTTTTATATCCATCAAGAATATGTTGAATATCTTGACTATTTAGCTTCGCCATTGAAGTAGAGGGCGCGGCAGCGTCAACACGTCGTACTGTACCGCTTGACCTTATTAGTCACACTAAATCACGCAAGCAGAAAAAGAGGTTCTATTGTATCGCAATACTTGACACTGTTGCCATACAAGCCTATCACAGCGAATATTTACCGACAACATCATTGAGCGCGCAGTTTAAATACAGAAACCCTATATGTACCAGCCGCAGTGAACCCTTAGATAGCTGAGAGACCGTATTTGTACCAGCCGCAGTGAAGGGGTTAAGGAGGAGGGTGTTAAGTACAACTTGTTCTAATTCCTGTTTCTATTTTTCCACCTTCCTAAAGGCCGGTTCCCATCAGCCCGCTTGTACGGCCGTCTTACAACAACACCGCTCAACAATGGCGTCACCATCATCACCGCTTGAGTGGTATTTGTGGTAACTGGGCACAGTTGGCAACTCCGCTCGAGCGGACACCGCCGAGCGGGAGAGATGACTTGAATTTGAAGCTCGGTTCCCACCTTCCCGCTTGTACGGCCGCCGTACAACAACAAAGACGTCACAATGACGTCTCAGCAAAGTCTACCGCACCGCCGTACCGCTGTACGGCCGCCGTACAAAGTTAAATTCAAGTCATCTCTCCCGCTCGGCGGTGTCCGCTCGAGCGGTGTTGCTAACTGTGCCCAGTTACCACAAATACCACTCAAGCGGTGATGATGGTGACGTCATTGTTGTTGTATGGCGGTCGTACAAGCGGGAAGGTGGGAACCGGGCTTAACTTTGTACGGCGGCCGTACAGCGGTACGGCGGTGCGGTAGATTTTGTTGTGACGTCATTGTGACGTCTTTGTTGTTGTAGGGCGGCCGTAAAAGGGGGAGGGGGGAACCGGGGTTTTAAGGGTGCGGTCACACGGAAAATTTTTCTGGCAATATTACAGCCGGCAACGCAAACGGGGCCCAAACTCGGTTTAAATTGCGAGTTCAATGAAACAGCATTTTGGTTTTGCCCAAAAATTTTCTTGCCGAAATTTCCCCCAATTCCCCCCACAAACGCATATTTTTTTGACTTTTATTTTTAATGCACGCTCTAATTAAATATAAAAACTGAAATACTAGCTAAAAAGTGGCAAGAACCGTTAAAAGACGAATTGTAACCCTTACCTTTTTGTACGTGTTTTTAAAGTTTTAAAGGATCAAAACCCCAAAAAAAAATTAAATGATTTTTGGGGCTGGTATACTTTTCCTTTTTGACGGTCTTTTAAAAACAAAAATTTTTTAGGGATACCAAACTTTGTTGATCATTTTGAGTTAAATGTTGAAGTTAATGTCTGAGATTTCCCTATAAAAGAACCTTTTCAATCTTTCACCACCCTTTTTGTAAACCCTTTTCTCCCATTTTTTTCCAAAGGGCCCTTTTTGGGTACATCTTAAAAACCCAAAATTCCCATTCAAATTCTTGTCCCTCTAAAAACCCGTGTGACCAAAACAAGGAAAGGTGTTCCCTTTTGCTGAATAATTGCACCCTAAATTGAGGGAAAAATTTGCTCTTGACCGCGGCTTTAGATTTAACGCAATGATGCTATGCTGCAGATAAACAGAGATCAATTTTAGCGAATTGGTATCTCAAAAATATAAAAAGGGAAAATACCCTTTAGAAGTGGAAAACCGGTAATATAATTTCCTTTTTTTTGATTTGTAAATTTTTATTGTAAAATTAAAAACATACAGCATATATTATACAGTAAAACAGTCAAAAATACCCAATGCACAAAAAAAAATACAAAGGGGCATCACCCGCCGGGAGGAGTTTTCCCCGTAAAGCTAGGGGGGGGTCGCGTGGGGCGTGGTGATGGTGGTCCCTGCGTCACTGCCCCCCGGCCGGGTGGGGTGATTGCCCGGGGGGGGGTGTTGCTCGCACCCCCCCAAAAATCACGTCTCTCGGGGTGTGGGAGACCATGAGGGCGGCCCTGCCTTCACGCCCCCCAGCAGCCCCCCACCTGCAGGCGGGGCGGGGGCCGGGCCGGCCCAGGGGGGCGGTGGGGGGCGGGGACAGGGGGTAGTGCCCCAGTGGGCGACGGGGGCTCTCCAGTGGCGCACACTTGCCCCTCGAGTCCCCGCACCCCTCTCGGGTGCATACCCAGACGCACACGCGGGCAGTTGCGCCATCTGCCCTGGTTTTTTGCTGATGGCGTCCAGTGGGTGGTAGTGGGTGGCTCAGCGTACCGGGCCGCCGCCTCTTCCGGGCCCCACTCTCTTGTGTCTGGTGAGGGCAGTGTGCTGGGGCCCTCTCGCCTGCGCCTTGACTGTTAAGGGGGGAGGCAGTGCATGCTCGCTGGGGCCGCGGGCAGCTCGCTTGGGGCCCGCCACCGCCTCGTTACCCGGACCCCTAGTGGCTGGGGCCCCCTTTGGCCTCCCCCGCCTTCCTCGCCCCAAGGCTCTGTAGGTGCCCAGGATGGTGGTATGAGTCTCCGTTTCTTGGAGCGGCTTTGGGAGACTCAGCCCCGCCCCCGGGTCGGGTGTTTCCACGTTGCCCCCGGCGTTGGAGGGCATGTTCGAGTGCGTGCTGGATGGCCACCAGCTCAGTCTGGGGGTGGGCATTGTCAGACGTCCGCCAAGACAGCTCTGTCCCCCCCCGTGGTGACGAAGCGGCCCCTTTCTGCCACTACCGGGCCCGACCGACCCGTCAGGGGGTATCACTGCTGTCCCGCTCGGCGACCGGGCCATGGCCATCAGGGGCGTGCTGCCGCAGCCCCCGGGTGGTGCCATGCTTTACAGGCAGGAAACTGCGGGCGGGAACTCTGCGGGGGGGGCCCCCCAGGGGGGCGAGCATGTGGGTGGGGGCGGTGACATGGCCCTCCCCCAGGCCCCGGGTGATCCCCGCGTGAAGAGGCTGTGGGTGGCTAGCGAGGTTTTGATGAGCCAGTGTTGCCGCGCGGCACTCGATCCCTGCTCAGGGCCGCCGGAGTCTCCCCTTGCGCCCCGCCCTCCACTCGCGGGCGGAAACTTGGCCACCACAGCCCTGAGCACTGCACCCCGGTGGCGAGGGGACCAATTGGTCTCGCTCGATTACGAAGCGCTGGGCCATCTTCGGAGCCCCCACATGGTTCTGGCGTTTTTTTCTGGAGCACCCCAGCCGCTCCCGCTGATAGGGAGAGCGCGTGAGCAGGGGCGCAATAATCCACCAGGAGCGCACAGCCTCACTAGTACAGGCGGGGCAGAGAAGGTGGCACCGGGGTTAAGCCCCGTCATGGCCCTCATCCGTTCAGCCCCGGGGTTGTCCTTTTTCCCTAGGTATCAAGCTGCGCCCTGAACGACGCCCCTGTCGAGACACACCCCCAGGTCAGTAGAAGTCCGTCCCGGCCAGGCGATGCCCTGGGCGCGCACTGACAGGGTGGGGGGCTGCCTTGATAGTTGGCCCCGGGGCTTCTGGGGCCCCAGATCTTTTAGGCCCACTCCCCGCCTTGGCGGTTGAGGTCGAGAGCGCGCTGCGTCTTGAAAGCCCTTTCCCCCCCCCCCGGTGAAAACAGGGCCCGGGCGTCGGCGTAGCTGAGCAGGACGGGGCCACCTGGAAGGGGAAGGCGACCCGCTCCTCCATCGCAGGTTTTAAAGGAACGGGTGAGGAGCCGCCCCCCGGGCTCCCGTTTTTCAAGTTCCTTGTAGCGGGATTTTTGGCCCTGGAACTTGACTCTGGCCCGACGGGCTGGAGGTAGTCCTGACCCGGCGAGCAGTCTTCCCCCCCATCCCCTTTTCGCGAGGGTAGCAATAGCGTTTGGATGGCCAGCTCGAACCTTCTCAAGGTCGAGGAAAACGTGACTTTTTGGGGCAGTTGTTGGGGTAGTCAGCAGGGGGGAGGAGGGGTGCAGCTGTGCCCACGCCCCGGGTTTAAGCCAAACCGTGAGGGTGGGGGTCCCACGCGCCACGCGTCGCGAGAGCACCATTCTCTCGGCTGTTTTTGCCGTGCAGCTGATGAGGGAGATAGGCCAGGGTGGGCCCCTGGGCTTGGGGGTGGGCTGGGAAAATTGGGCCCCCTTCCACGCTGGTGGCAGGGGACCTGCCCGCCCCAAACGCGTTGAGGTGGCGACAGCTGGCGTCCCGGGCCCCGGCATGAGCCAGCATGGAGTTGTCCGCCGTCCCCCTGCATCTGTGTCGCGCCCTTTTTTTCCCCCCCGACGCATTTTTGGGGAGTGAAGAGGGGGTCCCCCACGTGGTTCCCCCCGCGCCTCCCTGACACCTCGACGGGTTTGTCGAAGCTGTTCTGAGGGGGCGTGTGCGGGAGGAATTGGGGGGGGACCTCTCGCGGTGAATCACCGATGAGCCTCTCCGCCTCTCGGGGGTGGGTTGGGTGGGCGGTGGTCGGGGGGGGGGCGGGACCGGGAAACCCTCCCGACATTCCCCCACAGCTGGGCCCAGGGTGGTGTGCTGGTTGAAAGAGGCCACCCCCAACCCCTGGCCTCCCGGCCCCTGAACCCCTGTCGAGGGGCGAGTCACCACATCCTGCAACAGCCCCGGTTGGGGGTTGGGCGTCGTTTGTACAGCTTTTTTGTGCAGGGTTTAACCGGGGGTTGTGCTCCTGACGACCCGTTTAGAACCCCCAGTCGGGGGGGTGGCGGGGGCCCCGGAAGCATTAGGGAAAGGGGCTCGGGGTGCCCTTGAAGGGCGCCGTGGGCCCCTCTCCTTTGGTAGTTCCTGTTAAAAAACAGTTTTTTTAATAGCTTTTTAGGCAAAGGAAACCCTGCAAGTATTGAATAAAGGCTTTTTTCTGGGGGGGAGCAGAAATTTTTGCAAGAGAACATTATTTGCGCTGTTCATCATCCTGAGAAGAGTTTCCCACCGGCAAGAGATTTCTTGCTGGGGCAAAAGAATATAGAAAAAAATAGAAGGGAAAGGGAAAGGAAAGAAGGGAAAGGGAAAGGAAAAGCAAAAAAAAGGGGGGAAAAAGAAAAAAAAGAAAAAATATGAAAATAATCAAGGAAAAAAATAATAATCAATGTAAAAGAAATATAATAAACAATAATGTCATAACTCTGACATCACGGCCTGGGGAAGACGGTGGCAAGTCAGTTTTGCTGCCGAGAAGACCCAGGCCAATGGTTATATCACGTTCGAGTAGGACCCCAGGGGCTGCTCGAGGGGAAGCTGAAGTTTGGGGACGAATACCCTTGCCACAAGACTCCATCACACCTGGGGGTGGAGGTTGACTCCAGGCTCAGCTTTGACCGCCACCTGGAGACAGTGGCGCGTCGAGTCCTACTGAGTGTGACTCTCCTGCGCCGAGTAAAGGCAACCCGGCTCGACGCTGATGGCCTCATGCGGCTGTACAAGGCCCAATGGACCCGTCATGGAGTACAGTACTCTCACCTGGATGAGTAGTGGCCCAGTGGCACCTGTCACTGCTGGACAATTGTGGCAGGAGAGACGTGCTGAGACGACTCACTACACCCAACACGACCAATATCACATGGACTTCCGCCCGAGGCAAACAGATGGCGGCAGCAGCAAGCGACACACAACACAACATCAGCTGCAGCTCTAAAACACCAGCACACCAACAACAACGACTACAGCAGGAGCGAGTGGCTGGATGATCCCCGCTCCCAGCTTGACATGCCTGGGGGACCGGAGGTGAGTCGGTGCCCTCACAGGTGCAACAAGGCCCAGGTGTACACCCTTCCCACCTGCAGGACTTTCGGGTCCCGTGGAGGTCAGCGCGCTACGAGGACGGTAGCGTCAGGTGATCTCCTCCTCGAGGCCCCGAAGGACCCACACCGTAGATGGGCCAGCGAGCCTTAGCTTGGGCAACGGCGACACTGTGGAACGCCTTCAAGGTTGAGGTGGTGTCGTGGCCATGAACACCCAGCAGGTGGAAGGTTGCTCGCCCCACAGATGGTGGCGGCCCACAGATGTGCGCTTACATCCTCCTTAGTGACCGTAAGGCGTGACACAGTGTCCGTTTCAATAGTGACACAACAGTGACACACACAGAGTGGCACACATTGACACAGTGACACGTGACATACAGTGTATGTCAATAGTGCGCCCTGACAAGTGCCTGTGATAAGACGTGGACCCTACAGCCTGTAACATTATATAGCATTATAATATTTATTAGTGTGCCAATGCGCATTGGGTAAATTTAAACTTGATATTTTTTTTTAACGGCCCTTTGGTGGGATACGTGCAGTAATGAAAAACTCTCATGCAAAATTGACGCGAATCGGTTTTATATTTAAGGTGCGCAAGTTAATTGAAATCCTGTACTATGTGTACGATGTGAATTTACCTGTAGCCAGAAGTCCTGAAAGACTAGGTTTTAAATCACCCATATTCTTTTCAGAATGGCTCATTTCCCTACGCAGCTACGACTGTTGGTTGGTGTACAGCCAACCCCGACTCTCATCCTCGGAGCCAAAAGGCTCCCCTCTCGTGGCGACTGCTCAAGCGGGCTTTCTACTTCCACAACGTTGAAAAAGAAAAACCGTTGCCACCAGCGCCGCGGCCACTTTCAAGAGGTGCTAAGGTTCTGGAGACCGCGAGGATCCCACGATGACGGCAAAAAGTGCCGTTTCGCAAGGTGGAGGTCTTGTCAAGGACTGAAGGCGCTCGTGATGAGCAAGGGGAAGAGCGACGAACAAGACGAAGGAGAAGCGTTTTCAAAGAGGCCCCTCTGCGACCTCTTCGACGTGCTCCCACGCCGACGCGATGACCCTGATGACGATCCCCGGCTGATCGCGAGTTTTCCTAGCGGCGCAAACGCGAGAAGGGTCGCCGAGGGTCGGCAGGGAGCTGACAGGTGCTGGAGCGCCGAGTTCAGGCCGGGGATGTCAGTGGGCGGCAGAGAAGCGATCACGAGAAGCCTCGACGATCGCAGCTGGACGTAACCGCGCAGTGCTCGCGTCCTTCCTCCTCCTCGGTTGATCCAGTCCGGCACGCGGCGGGGCGGCTGCTAAACGCTGAGCCGACCGGTGCAAGCCCTCCCTCCGAAGTGCGACGAGCAGCGGGTGTACAGGTCGTGCCTCCGAGGAAGTTAGCGAGCGGCCCTCGACGCTGACCGGCGTGACGAAGCCGAACCGCAAGCGCTCCGCATCGCGCGGGCGACCGCCAGTATCCCCTTCGGCACATCCTCAGGAGCTGATACCTGAATCCAGAGCTCCGGCATGCTCCGCCGCTACCGGTCCCAGCTGGCAGCGGAAGTCAAGACAATACCTTCGTCCTACAACTCCTCTTACCGTTCACTATGGACGGGAAGATCCTTGCCGGTTGTGACTGTACGCGGGTGGATCGGCTGTCTATCCTCGTCTCCGGCGACGGCGTCCAAGAAGCTCATCGGGGGGCGTTCCCAATCTGGCAAAGTGGGACTGGAAGAGGCGATGGCGAGCGCCGTGGGCTTGAAGCGCTCCTCGACGACTGGGGCTCTCAGAGCTGTGGTGCTATGTCGTTCGATACAACGCCGCCAACACATGGACCCTCGCGGTGCCTGCACCCTGCTGGAGCAGAAGCTTGGTCGGCGTCTGCTAAGCCCTCGCCTGCCGGCAACCATGTAACACGAGCTGGTGCTGGAAGGCCGTTCTCTATCCCTGCATGGGGCCGTCGTCGGTCCTGACATCGGCGTCTTCAAACCGATATCAAGGAACGGGTGGGCTTTTCATAGACCAGAGCCAGCCGGAGCCGCCAACGCCCGACGAGCTGGCCGCCCCCCTGCCTGAAGAAGCGGACCACTTCTGCAGGAGTGGGCCGCGCTGTTCAACACCAGCCACCCGGGGACGACTACAAGGAGATGCGGAGCTCTTCATCGTCTGCTGGGTGGCGAGGGCGACGTCCCGAAGGTGAAGGTTCGCGGCCGACCGGCGCCATGCACCGCGCGCGCCTGGATGGCGCGTGCCTCTACGCGGCGGAAGATTACGCTGTTTCGCCGCCCAACTGGGGGAGCTCTGCTCGCCGCGCGAGCTGTCCAGCCTCCGCCGGCTCACCTTTCTTCGTCGCTGAGGTCTACGTGACCCGCTGGTTGAGGCGCCCTGGCCGCCTTCGCGCCGTCGAATGACTTGAAAACTGGGCCGCCGACCTGCCGCGACTTCCACGACGTGCTGAGATCGGCAAGGCGTGCTTGGAAGGCCTTCTCCCGGCACTTCTGGTACGCTGATGCTAGCCACTGGTCGCCATGCTCTCTTCGACCACCGCTTGCCACCGCCGAGAAGAAGGCGCTGGCGGAAGCGATGGCAGCGAAAGAAGTGATCCGAGGAACCTCCGAAGCGCTCACGCGTCTCCGACGCCCGCCTCGCCTCGTCCACGCTAGCGTCGTTCGATAAGCCATGCGTCCGGCGGCCCCTCCTCGACGCCGTCGGAGCAGAGTAGGGCGTTCCTCTCGAAGGAGCCGGAGGTGGCCGAGTGACCACGGGGCTTTCGCGCGGGCGTGCTCGGGCGCGTCGCGAGCCCCTACACGTCAACCAACAGACACGGCGGGAGCGAGGGTGGCATACTGTTCCAGTTCCTTAACCTCAAGCCTGACGAAGAACGAGGATCAGCGCCCAATTCCTCTTGCAGGTGCATCGAGAGGCACCGTCGACAACAGCCAGGAACTCGAAGGCTTCCCTTCCCCGCCAAGCGGAAGACCTGAGTGGCTTAGGCAACCATGGAATACCCCCCCCCGCCCCTATAGGGGCTAATACTCCGCTTTGAAGACGAGGGGGGAGAGAAGCCCAGCTGGCGTAAAGGGAGGTCTCAAAAGGCTTCAATAATTTCCAACAAACACCCCAGAGACCATGTCCTTCCTTTGTAGTCCCTATCGGAGTCTAAAGTGGAACAATCATCACTTGCGCCACTTTTAAATATACTTCGATTGCGCTCAACTTTTACACACGTTTTTTTCTCATCACCCACAGTATTCCACTAGGGGCCGTTCAAAAATCAAACTTTCGTTTTTTATTGCACCACTAATATTTTAGTTATTATCCTATAAGGACACATCTTTCGGATAGATGTCCCGGGACAGGGGACATCTTTTAGCTTCTCTGCCACTCATTCCTTCACCAATCTCTGGCTATTTGTAGCCCAGGTCACCATACTGGTCATTGTTTAAATAAAATTTAAAAAAATTAAAAAAATCTCTCTCTCTCTCACTTTCTGTTAGTTATGGCACTTCTCTCTCTCTCCTCTCTCTCTCTCTCTCTCTCTCTCTCTCTCTACTACTACTACTACTACTATTACTAAACTTCAGTACTCCCACCATACCAACAGTCCAGTTCGTACAAAGACGATGCCAGATTCATCCAAAACACATGAGAACTATGCAGGAAAACGCCACTCTGTGATATTTTTGTAATGTATTCCCTTTATAGCCCTACTATGACACAGATGAAGACACAAAATGACACAGACCTCCAGATAGCCCCTTTCTAACTTTTCCTAAAATTCATGGGAAGTAGAAATGTAAGTATTAACGCACCCACGTCTGTACAGCGATAAACGTTTGTTACGGCCTCAATAAATCGTGGTCGGCCCAATAACGACCATTTTCGGGAATTCTGGTCCTAGGTAATATATACCAATCAAAAATGGTTACAGGTAGCAGTTTTCGTACACAATTGTTTCTACGCAGGTTTTTGTTATTGTTTCCGTACACGGTGATTTTGGCTTTTTCGTACATACCTTGTGTCATTGTTCGTAACTCTAGTAGCAATTCAACTCTGAGCTGGTTGTACGAAACGACTATGGTTTCATAATAGACTACAAAAACTTTTTGGTTGTACGAATCTACTCTGTAGATTAACACTAAAGTCGCAGGACAAGGTTTTTTTCTTCTGTTTGACAGACGTGTGGGGCGTTAATGCCTTACATTTCTACATCCATGATTTCAGGAAAGTTAGAAGGGGCTATCTGGAGAGTCTGTGTCCATTTGTGTTTTCATCTGTGTCATAGTAGGGCTATAAATGAACAAATGACAAAATATCACCCGATGGTGACCTACACTAAGTATCGCCAGATAGTGTTTATGCTAGTGAGTGTCCTCCCGCCGTTGTCTTCGCCCGAAAAAAATCGCTAGTGAAATTTGAAAACCGTCTATATTTGCAGCTACAAAGCATAAAACAACGCTGAAACGGTAGATTTACAGTCATGTATGAACTACTGTGTATCATCTTAGTGGCACAGACACAGCAGTAGTGAGGCTAACTTCCGTAATATTTGGCGACATAAATTGGGAGTGTGGTTTCTGTTCACCTTATAGATTCTAAGAAACATTTTCTGTGAACTTCGTCGCAAATCCTACTTATGGAGATTAAGATATTTTTTATAGGAAAGGCGTGGATAGGAGAAATATGAAAATTAAACTACCTAACCACCTTGTAGACTCACTCATCTAACCCTAACCTAACCGATTCTCACGCTTTACAACTCCTAAAAAACTAAAGCCAAATCTGCATTTAAAAAAGTGTCCGCGGGCACGGGAAGAACAGAGGCGATGCAGGTCCCAAGATGCAGAAGAGTGTGGGCGGACGTAACACTTGTCTCTCCTCGCCTCCCTATACAACAACATGGTCATTATCTCCAGAAGTAATGATTTGTGACGGAAGCTCAGAGAGAATGGTTTCCTTGAATCCATAAGGTAAACAGAAACCACACTCCCAATTGTGGTTTGTGTGTGTGTGTGTGTGTGTGTTTGTGGTGTGTGTGTGTGTTGTGTGTGTGTGTGTGTATTCATCTAGTTTGTATTCATGCTAATTTGTATTGTTACAGGGCCTGAGCAACGCTCTGGTGGCCCCGTCTCCAGATCAACATTTTTATCATCATCTTAGTGGTTAGTGTGGGCCGATGCCACCACCCGGGAGGCGGGTCACAAACCCCGGCTAACACCCGGTACCCATTCACTGCTGGGTGGACAGGGGCTCGGGTTTTAAGGAAACAACCCAACTGTTTCCGCTTCGCGCGGGGTGTGTGTGCGTGTGTTGTTTGGGGGATAAGATAAGATTTTCATCCTATCTAGACACTTTGCAAGTACCAACTACAAGGTTATTGACTATACAAAGCGCCGCCACGTCAGCACGAACTATGCGGACTCGAAACCGCTACCGAATGCACCAGGACGCTGCACATTGCAAGCTCACGTCTCTACCAACCTTGCCACCCTGACGGGCTGTTTGGGGGAAGGGGGAGAATGTGGGCAAACGCTACCGTAGAAATTGACCGAAACAACTTTTGTACGAACTGACTGCATCCCTTCTGGTCCTAGTGTAAAATAATTCCAATAAAAAAAAGGTAATAATGGACGAGTTTCACGTTCGTTTTCACCACACCCATCACCAAAATCCCACAAAAAAGCCGATAATTCCCACAAAAACCTACCAAAACACCCTGAAATGTGGAGCTACAAACAAGTCTATATATAACCCTTAATAGACCCTTAATTAAAGGTGACACAAGGTTAACTACGCGCTATAAAGGTGTGGGGTGTATGAAGTACTCACGTTAGGTATTGTGATTCCTGCGATGATAACTACGTCGTCATCGTCCGAATTGTAACTATTGTCGACGTCCATTTGTTGTGGGTCGGCCATCTTGGTGGCTGTGGTAAGGCGCGAGCACGAGCACGAGTTGCGACTTTCTCTGTCTGTCTGTCTGTCTCTCTCTCTCTGTCTGTTTCTCTCTCTGTCCTGTCTGTCTCTTTCTCCTGGTCTGTCTCTCTCCTGTCTTCTGTCCTCTCTGTCTGTCTTGTTCCCTGTCATGTATATATACTAGTCTCTGTCTGTCTGTCTCTCTGTTCGTCTGTCTTCTTGCTCTTTCTCTGTCTGTCTGTCTGTCTGTCTCTCTCTCTCTGTCTGTCTGTCTGTCTCTCTGTCTGTCTGTCTCTCTGTCTCTCTCTCTGTCTGTCTGTCTGTCTCTCTCTGTCTGTCTGTCTGTCTGTCTGTCTGTCTCTCTCTCTCTGTCTGTCTGTCTGTCTCTCTGTCTGTCTGTCTGTCTGTCTTTCTCTCTGTCTGTCTGTCTGTCTCTCCCTGTCTGTATGTCTGTCTGTCTCTCTCCCTGTCTGTATGTCTGTCTCTCTCTCTCTGTCTGTCTGTCTGTCTCTCTGTCTGTCTGTCTCTCTCTCAGCCTGTCTCTCTCTGTCTGTCTGTCTCTCTCTCTCTCCCTGTCTGTATGTCTGTCTCTCTCTCTCTCTGTATGTCTGTCTGTCTGTCTGTCTGTCTCTCTCTCTCAGCCTGTCTCTCTCTGTCTGTCTGTCTCTCTCTCTGTTTTTGTCTGTCTGTCTGTCTCTCTCGCTGTCTGTATGTCTGTCTCTCTCTGTCTGTCTGTCTGTCTGTCTGTCTGTCTGTCTCTCTCTCTCTGTCTGTCACTCTCTCCCTGTCTATATATTACTATTAATTATATTTCTAAGCTGACTAGTGACTGTTGTTGTATTTTCATCACATTATATTCATGCTTATTCATATATTAATATTTTTGTGTGTTGGTTTGTTGTGACGATAATGAAGATAAATTATAATAATATCTTTTCTTTTTTTCTGCTTTTCCAATGAGTGAAAAAATAATGTTTGAAAAAATAGCGTGTACAACTACAGCTGAATTAGTAACTAAAGTATAACGCTAACTACTGGTCTAGACGCCTGTAATACAATACAAAGGACATTAATAGTACGTCACTGAATTAAGAAGAGAAGAAAGAAATATCTTACACAGAAGAATAATAGATAGAAGAATAACAAAAATACAGTAAAATAAAAGATATAAAATAATAATGTTAAAATACAGTGAAAGAAAAATAATAGACAAGACGAGACACTAAAGACAATGATAATTAATAATTTAAAATAGAATAATAATAATCATAATGAAATAATAAATACTCTAATAATAATTAATAAAATATTGATAATGTTGATCTTTCTTTCATTGTCTTCGATATGCAAAAAAGATAGTGAGTGAAAAAAGAAAGAAAATGAATGAAAATTGTGAGAAAAGTGATCGAAAGTTAGAGAAAGTGAGAAAATAAGTGAAAGTGAATGAGAAAATATGTGAAATTAGCGAGAAAAAATGACCTGTAGTGGATGAGGAAAAAAAATGCAAATAAATAATAAATAAAATGCCGGCCAGCGCCCACCGCCGGCCACCACGCCCACACACTCTCCACACACATATCGTCCATAGACCTGTACTTCACGACACACGCCCCGCACATACACAGCGACCTATAGGAGAGGTAGAGAATAAGCGATATATATAAATAGTCATTAACCCCTTCACGCCCAGATCTTTCTCTGCTATAAAACATGTCTGTTGGTAGCCATAAAATTAGGTGAACAGTAACTGAATTACTCCATTAGTTCGTGGACCAAGGATACTAAACAGGTCATAGCTATGTAAAAATATTTGCTAGTCCACTAAAGTCGTCTTATAGTAGTCAAATTAACAAATGGAATAACATTCTGGAATCTCATGGGTTAAAATAACTGTTCTCCTAATAGCGTAGAATGTGTATGTTGCGTGTGGTGTGTACTGGTAGTGAGTCGAGCAGGGATCTCTTTATGGGGTGGAGTGTGTGGTGCGTGTGTGTGTGTGTGTGGGTTGTGTCATCACCCAACCAAGTTCACCGCAAGGGTAAATGGCGTGTTAAAAAAGCTTTTTTATATGGGTAATCCCTTCCTTTCCTTTCATTACACACACACACACACACAACACACACACACCCACACAAAACCACACACACACCCACACACACCACACACACACCACCACACACAACACACACACACACACACACACACACACACACCGAAGAACATAGAAAAATAAGGAAGCTACATGAGGCTGGGAAGACCTACACGTGGTAGTTCCTGTTACTTACCACTACCTACATCCACTTTCATCCCCATCCATAACACTGTCCCAGCTCCTTTTAAAACTCCTAATGACTCCGCACTAACTAACCTAAGAAACTGAAGTCATTCCAAAATTATCCCACACCCTATTGTGAACCTGTTCTTCCCTATTTCTTTTTTATATCTAACAGTACGCTTTTCCAGCTTTCCTTTTCCACCCACACACACCACACACACACACACACACACACCACAACACACACACACACACACCACACACACACACACACACACACACAACACACACACACACCACACACACACAGCCACACACACACACACACACACACACACGACACACACACACACACACTATGGACACACAACACACACACACACAGGCACACACACACACACACACACACACACACACACACACACACACACACACACACACCCACACCATGTATTCATTCAAAGCATTACACCACACGTATTCATTCAAAGTATTATACACACACACACACACACACACACACACCACACACACATGTATTAATTCAAAGCATTACCACACACACACCACCCCACCACAGTCAACTATGTATTCATATTTTCAAAGCATTACACACACACACACACACACACACACACACACACACACACACACATGTACAGTATTCTTCAATGCAATATACTGTAATTCTTCTCTTTCATTTAAATCCTTCTATACTGATGGCCCCTATTATTATTGGCATCATTATGTGTTTGTAGTTGTTTGTTAGTGTTGTTGTTGCAAGGTGATATTGTGTTCCCAGACTTCCACCAGGTGAGGTTCAATGGACTGAGCGACGTGTTTCTATATAACAGTGGCCGTTATAGCCTTTTATATAGGCCTTTATACTTATAAAATTTTATGCCTATAGTAACATGTTGTTGCTTTTTTCTGCATCATGCTCTGGGATCTTTCGTCTCCACAAAGCTGGCCACAAATGTCTTTACCACTCCTACACTTTTATGGAAGCACCTCATTGTTTTGCGGCTGGGAATCTCAATTAGTGCCAAATTTTTAAAAAATTAAAAAGTTTGTGTCTGTATTCTATGTATTTACTTTTTTTTCAGCTTAATTTTACTACTAACTAGGTTTCGTTTCCCAATGCAATAACACAGTAAACCCTTGCTATAACGGACAATTTTGGGGGAGGGTGATCCGATATATGTGATAATCCGTTATATCCGAAGTAGAAGGGGAGCTGAATTTGAAGGAATTATTCATTCATCTATAAGGGTATGGGTAGGTAGGATCGGGTAAGGTAGGTAGGGTAAGGCTTCTTGAAGGTATGCAGGTCACCCGTGGAACGAGAGTAACGCGAGTGAGAGCTACGGCGAGGGAAACCGCACGGTATAAGCGGTATACTTTGCTTATGTGGTCCGTTTTAAATTTGCCTGAACTATTCTCTCTAGCTCTCTCTCTCTCTTACTTTCTTGACTTTTTATCATTTAAAGCATAAAAACGATATAAAACAAACTTGTAGTGGCAAATATATAACAATAATATTCATACTCATCACATACTTGTTTTGGGGAGTCGTAGAGGAGTGGTTGCGTCGCCGACTGGCGTTCTCGGTGACCCGAGTTTCGATCCCCGAGAAACCCAAAACCTTTCTGCACCTCGAGTGGCCTAGAACACCCACATGCCCTGCCCATTACTCTACTCCTTCGATGCGAGTGCATCGGAAGACACAGGGTGGCGGCATGAGCTCTATCCCAGGGGGTCACTATACAATCCTGCCTGCGCTACCACGGCCGAGGACCAACTATCATCACAGCCCTCACAGTGAACCCAGAGCCTACCATGCCAGCCCCTGGTCACCACTCCTACCTTCTCTGTTCTACCTTCTACTTCTGCCTCATCTCCTCTCTTCTCTTTTTCTCTCATTTTACCCATCCGCCACGAAGTTGAGGGGATTATGTTTTCACCCCGATCTGTCTGTCTGTCTGTCTGTTTTGTTATTGTACAGGAATTTCTTTCTTGAAGTTACGAAAAAATAGATTTGGCTCAAACTCGGTATACCAAGTTCTATTTGGTATAAGGAAAAACTGATTTAATTTTTGGATGCAAATCTATTGACAACTGTTACCTGGCAACAATTGATGAAAATATTCGCCGGGGGAGGTATGCGCTCATCGATGCATTATATATATGTTTTATATATATATTATATAATATATATATATTATAGATATTATTATATATATATATTATATATCTATATATATGAATATATATATATATATATATATATATATATATATTATATATATATATATATATATAATATATATATATATATTATATATATACGTATATTTGATGAAATATTCGGGCGGAGGTATGCGCTCTACTGAGGTGCCCCCCCCACCCTAGTTCCCTCTGTATTCTGTGAATAAAACATGACACCATTATTCATGAGTGGTTTTATTGATATTCTTAAAACACCTCACCAGTGCGTTTGTATATGCCTGGCTAAGGCCCCTCACCCATCACAACAACACAACCCACACACAGCCACTCCCTCCTCACAGGTGTGTCCGATATGCCGGCAAGCCCTCACCCACCACACAAGCACAACCCACACAACATGCACTCCCTCTCACAGGTGTTCTGGATATGCCTGGCAAACACGACTACTTTGGTAGGAAACAACTTGCTGCAAATATCACACCCTGTACGTCCTCTCACCAGTGTGGGTGAAGCATGTGTGTGTTAAGATCGCTCTTCTGGGCAAATGTGTTTCCCTACACTCCTGAACCACTCAAAGTTTCTCTCACCAGTGTGGGGTGAGCATGTGGTGGTCTTTAAGACTCCTTTTGTGGGTAAATGTTTTTCCAAACACTCCTGAATAACTCCTGACACTCAAATTTCGCTCACCAGTGTGGGTGAAAGCTGTGCTCGTTAAGACTCCTCTTGTGAAGTAAATGTTTTCCTACACTCCTGACGCTCAAGTTTCTCATCACCAGTGTGGGTGGCATGGTGTCGTTTAAGATCCTTCTTCTGGGCAAATGTTTTTCCTACACTCCTGACCTCAAAGTTTCTCTCACCAGTGTGGGTGAGCATGTGTCTGTTAAGACTCCTCTTGCGGGCAAATGTTTTCCTACACTCCTGACACTCAAAGTTTCTCTCACCAGTGTGGGTGAGCATGTGTGTGTTAAGATTGCTCGGTGTGGGGCAAATGTTTTCCTACACTCCTGACACTCAAAAGTTTGCTTCTCACCAGTGTGGGTGAGCATGTTGTCTTTAGATTTCTCTTGTGGTAATTTTTCCTACACTCCTGACACTCAAGTTTCTCTCACCAGTGTGGGTGAGCTGTGTTTTTCGTTAAGACTCCTCTTCTGGTAAATTTTTCTTCACTCCTGACCTCAAGAGTTTTCTCTCCCAGTGGGTGAGCATGTGTGGTTAAGATTCTCTTCTGTGGTAAATATTTTTCCCTACACTCCTGAACAACTCAAAGTTTTCTCTCACCGGGTGGGGTGAGCATGTGTGGCTCCTAAAGCATCCTTACGAGTGAACACTTTGCCACAGTGGTCCAACACCGCAGCCCTGTCTTGCGTGTATGGGTGAGGATGTGTTCAGTAATGCCAGCCTTGCTGGAGCACAACTTTCCACAGTGGTCACAGTGTAGGTCTTCATGCCTCCATTGCAAGCACTACGTCTGCCGCACCCCTGTGGTGGAGGCGTCCAGCGGGGTCCTGCAGGAACCCCGGTGGAGGCCCCGGGGATGAACGCAAGCTTCCCTAAATACAAGGGAAGCCGGGAAGAGTCCTGGAGTGGCGCCGACCGGCCGTCTTGCCTCAGCATCTGTAACTTGGTGGCCGTCAGCACACAAGCAGGTAAGTGCTTCCTTGAAAGGTGCTTCCTGCTTCCACCCTCCACTAACCCCTGAGCCAGTGTTTGCAGTCAAGGAGTAAGGCCAGCACAGGAGCCTACGCCACCACTCTACATGGTGGAGAGTGAGTGGTGAGTGGCTAGTGACCTCAATGCAGGCAAGTGTAGCTAAGCCTTGCACATCAGGCCACAAACAATAATGGGTAATGGGATTGTGTAAGGGAAAACCCACTCCCACCATCAGCCGGCTTGAGGATAGCGGTAATTAAGTGGCGCTTCGAATTGTAGCTCGAAGCTCGCCCGCCGCCCCTTCCTTCAGCCTCTGAGGTCGTTAAGCCGCAAGGGCCCGCGCCTTAACGACCTTGGTTCCCGAGGCCTCAACCAATCACCTACCTGCTTCGTGGGCTTCCAAAGCGAGGTACCTATGTCTCCATGCATCGACCTTTCCAGACCGAAGTAGGCATGGTGCCGACCTGGAGCACCCATCTCCGTTCCCTTGGCTGGGTTTTTGGGATCTACTACGACCAGGGCCTCCACTTCTTCCGTTTCGTTTGTCTCCAGTGACACGTAGTGAGTATGTTGTATTTTCTCTCCCGTGTCCGGAACAGAACGAGGAAGGGTATTGCGAAGCCTCAGTGGTCGTAATCCTTTATTTTATTGGTGATTTGTACTGTTTATTAACTGTGTGAAGAGTAACATTAACTTGCCCAAGTCCCCGTGTGTTTTCTCTCTGACCCCACTTTGGTCCACTCCCTACCTGCTCAGACAATCCGGATTTGGAAAGTGAACGCGACCCCTAACCATCACCCGTCCACGGCGCTTTCCCTTACATACAGTCATGTTATAAACTACTGTGTTCATCTTCATTGGCACAGACACAGCAGTAGTGAGGCTATCAAATTCGTATATTTGGCGACACAATTGTAGTGTGGTTTGTTGTGTGTGTCTCTCACTTAATAGATTCTAAAAACATTTTCTTCTGTGACTTTCCGTCGCAAATCACTACTTATGGAGATATAAGATGTTTTTAATAGGAAGGCGTGTATAGGAGATATGAAAATTAAACTAACCGAACCCCACCTTTAGACTCACTAATCTAACCTAACCTAACCTATTCCCACGCTTTAACCTCCTAACTAAAGCCAAATCTGCATTAAAAAAGTGTCCGCGGCAAGGGAAGAACAGAGGCGATGCAGGTCACAAGAGGAAGAAGAGTGTGGCGGACGTAAACACTTGTCTCTCGCCTCCCTATAAACAATATGTCATTATCTCCAAAAGTAATGATTTGTGACGGAAGCTCAGAGAGAATGTGTCCTAGAATCCAATAAGGTAAACAGAAACCACGCTCCCAGTTATGTGTGTCTGTGTGTGTGTCTGTGTGTGTGTGTGTGTGTGTGTGGGTGTCTGTGTGTGTGTGAGTGTCTGTGTCTCTTGTGTGTGTGTGTGTGTGTATCTGTGTGTGTGTGTGTGTGTATCTGTGTGTGGTGTGTGGTATGTGTGTGTGGATGTGTGTGTGTGTGTGTGTGTGTGTGTGTCTTGTGTGTTGTTGTGTGTGTCTGTGTGTTGTGTGTTCTTCTGTGTGTGTGTGTGTCTCTGTGTGTGTTTTTTTTTTTTGTGGTGTGTGTGGTGTGTGTGTGTTTGTATGTGTGTGTATTCATCTAGTTGTATTTTACAGGGCCAGAGCAATGTTCGTGTGGCCCCGTCTCCATATCAACATTTTGATCATTCATCCTTAGTGCTTTGTGTTGGCCGAAGCCACCACCCCGGAGAGCAGGTCACAAATCCCGGCTAACACCCGGTACCCATTCACTGCTGGGTGGACAGGGGCTAGGGTCTTAAGGAAACAACCCATCTATTTCCGCTCCGCCCGGGGATCGAATCCGGGACTTCTCGGTTGTGAACCGAGCGTGCTAACCGCTACACTACGGAGTACCTGTGTGTGTGTGTGTGTGTGTGTGTGTGTGTGTGTGTGTGTTTGGTGGAAAGGGGAGAGTATGGGCAGCCGCTACCGTAAAAATTGACCGAAACAACTTGTGCACGAACTGACTGCACCCCTTCTGGTCCTGGTGTAAAATAATACCAATAAAAAAAAATTAACACAAAAAAAAAATAATTACGTCAAAAAAGTCAATTCGGACAATTTCCTTCCACACCCATCACCAAAATCCAACAAAACCACCAAAATCCCACAACAAAACGATAATTCCCACAGAAAGCCACCAAATATCTGCATAAAGAACACCATTAACAATAATTATGTTAATGGTGTTCTTTATGCAGATATTTCAGACCACCTTTCGATATTTTGTATTAAGAAAAATTATATAAGAAACAGAGAAGTTAATTTAATAACAAAGCGAATATTCAATGAAGATTGTATAAAGAAATCTAATGAAATGTGTAACACTGTCAATTGGGATAATGTTATTGATACCACTGACTGCCAAGAAGCATATTCTAAATTTCAAAGTTTTTTTTCTAAATGCTATAATGAAGATTTGCTATAACAAAATAAAAAGGGATTAAGATGGGACCCTTGGTTAACCTCAATAAAGGAAAAAAATTTAAAGAAAAAAACAAAAAATATTTTGAATTAAAAGACCACTACTGAAATTTCAAAAAATTTACAAAATTATAAAAGGATCTTAAAAAGTTTATCGTCTGGGAAAACGTGATCATTATAGTAAGTTTTTTAAATGAAAAATTTTGGGAAATCGGGAAATTTTGGGATATAATAAATGAAAAAAATAAAAAAGAAGAAACGACCTGATTTAAAAAAAATTTTAGTGAAGATAGAGAGAAGAAAAAATCTAAAATTATTGCTAATTTTAAATTTTTATTTTTTTAAATTTGGAAAGAAAATTTGTGATTCATTCTTGTAACAAAATTATCCAAATATTTGTCAGCCCCTAACAAAATTTATATTCTTCACCTCAGATAGTCGATACGAAGCACTAACTAATAAAACGCTAAAGAGAAAGATCCAGGACTGATGGAATAACAGCTGGGTTCTTTAAATTTATCATATCCGTTTTCTAAGCTCTGACCATAAGTACATAAAAAATCAGTTCTTTTAAAAGGGTTTTTTCCCCCCAAGAATTAAAAATGTAAAGTTTTTCCCAATTTAAAGTAGGTAACAGTGCTCTAATGAATAATTACCGACCAGTCTCTGTAAAAAGTATATTCTCTAAAATATTGAGCAAATAATGCATAAGGAAAAACTAAATTTTAGATCGAACAATTTTTTATAAAAATTTTAATTTGGATTTAGGGAAGGCCATGGGATGATTTTGCTTTGATCCCCTTGGTAGACAAAATTCGAATCATGGGAAGGGACTATGTGCTAGGAGTTTTCCTTGTTTTAAGTAAAGCTTTTATACGTTAATTTATGATTTTTTGGTTTGGGAAAATTGGGCAGTAGGCATAAGAGGTACAGCTGAAATTGGTTTAAAAGTTATTTAACAAATGGGTATCAGAGTGTTATATAAGAAGTTGAACAAATTATTAAAATTTAAATCGGGTGTTTAGGGTCTTTTTTGGGCCACTACTTTTTTGTTTAATTTTAATGACAATATATATTTCGACGGCTTGTACCAATATTTCGCTGATGAACTACTTTTTTCTTAGTGGTCCAAATATGATAATTTTTTTTAAAAAAAAAAAATCAATCTAAAATGAAGAAGTGAGGGAATGGATTTATGAAATAAATTTTCTTTAAATATTTAAAAAATCTTTTATATGATTTTTCAAAACAGAGGAAAACAGGGAAAACAACTCAATTTTTAGTTGACCGGGTTTTAAAATAGATCATTAAAAATCAAAAAATTTTTTAGGTGTGTCTTGATGAAATTGTCTTGGTCCTATATTAATTACAAAAAAAAAAGTAAAATAGCAAAAAGTTGGGATTTGTGTAAAGCTAGAAAAGTATAAATGCCAACTCCTTGATTCTTTGAAACAGTTTTTATATATCATAATTACTTATGGTGTAGAAGTTTGGGGATTGAAAAAAATGTTGTTTGTTCAGCAATTATAATATTGCAAAAAAAACTGTCAGAATAATTACATCAAAAGACCAAGGGATCACGCCCCATTGTTTAATTCACTCAAAATATTACCATTTTCTAAATTTTATCATACTGTGTTACAAAATGAGTTTAAGTATGTAAAAAGGGTTGGTGCCGATGCATTGAGAAGATGTTTCCTACCAGGAGGATATACACCTACCCCCCCAGACAGAGAGGTAACCTGTGTACCAAAAAGTAGAACAACAATGAGAAAAAAAATTTTAGATTAAAAAGGAACACGTATATGGAACGAGGTATCAACAATAACCCAACATTGCTCATTACACTGGCCAAGAAATTTTTCATCAGAAATTTTTTTGTGGGTTTGGGTAATTTTTGACGCGATTCCCCAAAACGAAAATTGGATTTTCTCTAGCACGTATAGTTTTTTTAGAAGGCATATAAAATACACAGATTTAACCTTTTTTATATAGCAAAACTATTTTTTCAACATTTTTTTTGGGTTTACTTATGTATTTTTTTATTTTACGGGTAAATAAGGCAAAAAGTTATAATGTTTAAAATTTGATAGGGGTTATCTTGTAAAGTCTTGTCATTCTTTCTATTTTTAAATTTTATCTTTTTTTTTCTGTTTATTTTCTATTTATTTCAGGCATCTTATCGTACGTCTGGCAACATGCGAATTGATCCTCCGTCTTGAGAACACGGCAAATTTGCCTCTGGTATTCTTTTGTAAATGCGTGCGGGTTTTTAATTCTTTCGAATAATTTGCTAAAATAAATCAGCATGCCTCGAGAAGTAAGAATCCCCCAGACAAGTTTTGTTATGTATGGGTTTTTCAAACAAAACTAAAAACGAAAAAACTATTACAGCGCCCTTAAAAAATAAAAAAGCTAAAACTTGATTGCCCACCTAGGTGAAAGATTAAGCCATGGGCGCCACATCAAATTTGTTTTTCTTGTTCAAAACGGTTTACGTGATTGGGTGAAAAAAAGAAAGTTCAATGCCTTTTTGCCATCCCCCAGATATGGAGGGGAGTCGAGAGATCAATCTGAAGAGTTTTTTTTTGTAGTGTAAACAAATGGGGTTTTCTACAAAGAAAAAAAAAAAGATTGTTACCCAACCATGTTTCAGCACGTAGACCGTGCCATGGGAAGAATTGCCCATTCCAATTCCCCCCAGATGATGTGTAGATTCTATCGAAGAAAAATGGATGGTGTAAAGGGAAAAATTGGGGGGCTTTCCCGGGGGACCTCTGCAGATCCAGATTACACAGGGAAGGTAGAAAAATTTTGAGCCAAAGTTTTCAACCCCAAGGCTTTAAATGATTTTGTTAAAGAGACTTGCATGTCTAAAGAGAAACAGAGTTTTAAACCCTCAAGACTACGGAAACAATTTATTTAAAAAAAAAATGTAGTGTCAGTTACTACCAAAAGGGAACTTTATTTAGCAAATTTTTTACAGTAGAGGTCCTTCTTTTTTGCCTGAAAAACGGACTTTTCCAGACTTGTCTCAGAGTATGGGGCACTGACGGGTCTTTTCATTGATTCACGCGAGAAGCCTGAAAGCGTTTTTTGCATAATGGAAAAAGTAAACCCATCCCCCCCTAGTGCCCATTCTGTCCATCTAAAAGAGACATATGAAATATGGAATACATTTAAAAAACCAAATACGACAGTCATCAAGGGAACCCTTTGCGGAGATCTAAATTAAGTATGTTAAGGGGTTGCAACAGGTTTTAAAAATTTGTGTTTCCCTTTGCTTTGGGACAGTCGTCCCCAACAAACCCACAACAAAAGTGACTGGCCACAAAGGTCCCATATGTCCCCGGGAAAAAGCAGGTCCAGTCTGTCCCCTTTTGTTGATCCCAAAAAATCTTTTACCACCTCTCCCCATTAAACTTGGTTTTAAAGAAGAAAATTTTTTTTAAAGCAATGGGTAAAGTCAATTCACAAAGGGTTCCAATACCTTTTAAGAAATTCCGAAATTATGGCCCAAAAATTGAAAAGGGGGAAATTTTTTTTTGGGCAAAATCAGGGAGGTTTTTAAGGATAGGAATTTAACGGCCCCCATCCCCTGGAATTGAAAGCTTGGCTGGCTTTCAAAGGGGTTCGAAACTTTTTGGGGAATAAAAGTCTCTATATAAGGTGGAGTTTAGAAATCCTCGATGCTTATAAAGAAATGGAGTGTCGAATGTCTTTAAAAAAGCCTTCCTGCATTCCAATTTAGATTTCTTCCCGAAAAACCCCTTTGGGCAGTGAGGACGAGCAAGGGGGGGCGCTTTCACAAGCATTAGACTATGGAAGTTCGCTACCCGTTTTTGGGAAAGAAGCATGATGTGACAGTTGGATGTTTTATCGTGAAAATCCCGACCAAAAATTTAAAAAAAAAGGTACTTCAAAGCTTTTAAATCTTGTACTGTGTATATTCTTTCTTTTCAAGTATGTTTATACCTTTGTGTGTAAATTTTTTGCTTACAATTCATTGCGTTGTATTTAAATTTTGTGTATGATGTATATTTTAGTTCTTAAAGTAAAGATTTGCATGAAAAGTAATTATTACACCCGTAGATTTTATAAAAAAAAAAAAAATAATTCAAAAACTATACTTCTAGAAAAAAAATGTAACCCGATTTGGAATCAAATAAAAAATACGTCAGAAAAAACTTATTATGCTGTGAGTGAAAAAAAAATTTGATTTTAACCATGAAATTTTCAACTTATAAAAACAGAATTAAAAATATTTCATAAATGTAAATTAGTTTTATATTTTTTTTTGTGTTAGGATGTAGCATACAAAAGAAAATATAAAAAAATTAGATTTAGCCTTCTAATAATTTAATACAGTTTTTTATAGAAAAGGAGGGGAAAAATATACCAAGGATCAGCCTCATTCCATGTAACAATGAAAATTAAGTCAATAAAAATATATTTTGTTATTGTTCATGAAATAAAGAATTTTTTTGAAAAAACCCCGAAAAATGGAGCAAAAACAAGTCTTTAATAACCCTTAATAGCCCTTAAGGACCCAAATTTTCTTACTTGAGGTAAAGGGTTGATTTGACATCTTCAACCATAGTTGGGCAGTATTTGATTTTTCTATTGAACCCGTATTTTTTATGAACAGCCAATTTAAGGCAGGGAAAAAGTATACGCCTTTAAACGACTGGCGCAGTTTTTACGTCAAAGCAAAACAAAAGAGCAAAACAGCTGTCAAGGCCGTACTTTATGTACTAACTAATACACCGACTTGCATTTCCCCCCACTACCGCAGAGACCAGTAATCCCCTTCAAGTGATGTAGTAGGATTCACGTGTTTTTGAATATGTAAATGTAGTTTTTTAAGGAAAAAATGGATAGACAGAGATAATGGCCCCTGAACCTGACAAGTGACGACTTCTGGGTCGCACCTTTTAGGGGCTTAAAAGAACCCGCAATGACATGAAAGCTAGACAGATAGACGAACTCATAGAGGAACAGGGGAAAAGGGATGGGTTTTTTTCCCCACATAAGCAAAAAAATACACCCCTTTGCATTACCCCACTACAACCTTTTCTAACCAACATTTTTTACTGTTCCTCTATGAGATCGTCTAATTGTCTAGTGTACTTCATTGCAGGTCATTTAAGCTCCCCTTTAAGGAATGCCGATCCAGAAAATCACACTTGTCTGGTGTCACGGGCCCCTTTGGTTTTTCTATCCCCTTTTTTCCCTTTTAAAATACAATTCATATTCACAAACACAGTGAATCCTATTTCATCACTTGAAGGAGGGTTTCTGGTCATCTTTCGGTAGTAGGGGGAAAAGCAAGTTAGTTAGGTTAGTAAAAAAAACTATAATTTGCGGTTTTCTGAGCCAAAACAAGCCGATAGTGACAGGGGAGTTGAGTTTGCAGTTTATAAGTCACAAAACCCAATGACAGCGCGTTCCGCCGTTTTTTGTAATTTTGGCCCCAAAAAAGGGCCCTAATTTTATTTAGGGCAAATTTTCAGCAAAAAGAATAGAGTCAGTGATATGTAGCCTATATTGACCCAAAGCTTTATAATACTCCGTGTTTGGTGTGAAAAGTCCATTAAAAAGGGAAAAGGTTAACTACGCGCTATAAAGGTGTGGGAGTGTTTATAGCTCACTCGTTAGGGGATTTGGTGTCTTCGATGAAAACTACGTCGTCATGTCCCAATTGAACTATTTTTACGTCCATTTTTTGGGGTCCCATCTTGGTGGGGTGGGGAAGGCGCGAGCCGACCGAGTTGCGACTTTCCTCGTCTGTTGTCTGTTTTTATCTTTTTTTTTCTACTCTCTGTCTCTGTCGTCTCTCTCTCCATCTGTCTGTCTCGTTGATTTGACCTTTTTTTTGGTTTTGGGGGTTTTTTTAAATTTATTTTTTTTTTCTTTTCGTAGTAAACCCAAAAATTTAGTCCCCGTAAAAAAATCAGATTCACTTATGGGGGGGTTGGTTTTTTGGCAGAGGTTTAGGGAAAATTGTTTTGGTTCCAAAACTTAAAGTGAACAAAATGTTTTCCTGGACTGCTTTTTTTTTGAACATTTGCCAGATTCTTTTGAGCCACGTCCAGTGTGTTTCAACAGGACGGTCTTCTGCTACACTGTCAAGTCTGTCCTCAGTGGTTTGAGACTGCATGGCCCCCTTTCAAAAGGTTTGGCCAGGTACCACCCGGGATCTCAACCCAATTGAAACCCTTGGCACATGGTCAAGAAGGTCTCCGGGGAAAAAGGGAGTCAGCCCCATACCCAAGCTCAAAAAAGGCCTCGGATTCCTTAAAATATTTATATTACAACCCGACCTAACCCAAACCCAACCTTTACCCTCCCCCCTTTTTGATTTTTTTTATTTTTAAGAGAAAAGAAAAGGCTAAATTGTTCTTGAAAAAAGTTTTTTAAAAATTTTAAAAAAAAAAGTGTGGTGATGGCGGGGGTGGGGGTGGTGGTGGTGGTGTGGTGGTGGGGGGTGATGGTGGTTTTTGTGGGGGATGGGGTGGGTTTTTTGGGGAAGGTGGTGATGGGGGTGGGATGGTGGGGGTGGTGGTGGTGGTGTGGGTGGGGGTGGGGATGGGGTGGGGGGATGGTGTGGGGTGGGGTGGTGAGGTGTGGTGGTGGTGTGTGGGGTGGGGGTGGGGGGTGGGGTTTGGTGATGGTGGTGTGGTGGTGGGTGGTGGTGGGGTGGTTGGGTGGTGGTTTTGTGGGGGTGGTGAATGGGGGTAATGGTGGTGGGGGTGGTTTTGAGGGTGGTGGGGGTGGTGGTGGTGGTGTGGTGGGGTGGTGGGAGGTGGTGGGGTGGTGGTGGGTTTTGGGGGTGGTGGTGGGGGTGGTGTGGGGGTGGTGGTGGATAGGGGTGTTTGGGGTGTGGTGGGGTGGTGGTGGGGTTGGGGTGGTGGGGGTGGTGGTGGTGGTGGGGTTTTTTGGGGTTGGGTGTGGGGTGGTGTGGTGTTGGTGGGGGGGGTGGGGTGGTGGTGGTAGTTGTGGTGGTGGGGGTGGGGTGGTTGTGGGGGTTTTTGGTGATGGTGGGGTGGTGGTGGTGGTGGGTATTGTGGTGGGGGTGGTGTGGTGGGGTGGTGGTGGTGGTGGGGTGTGGGGGGGGTGGGGTGGTGGTGGTGGGGGTTTTGGGGGGGTGGTGGTAGAGGGGTGGGGGTGGGGTGGGGGTGGTGGTTGGGGGTGTGGTGGTGGTGGTGGTGGTGGGGGGTGGGTTGGGGTGTGGGGGGGGGGGGGGGGGGGGGGGGGGGGGGGTGGTGGGTGGTGGGGTGGTTTGGTGGTGGTGGTGGTGGTGTGGTGGTGTGGTGGTGTGGGGGGGGGGTGGGGTGGTGGGTGGTGGTGTGGTGGGGGGGTGGGGTGGGGGGGGTGGTGGGGGTGGGGGTGAGGGTTTGGTTTGGTGGTGTTGGGTGGGGTGGTGGGGTGGGGGTGGTGAGTGGTGGGGGTGGTGGGTGGGGGTGGGGTGGGGGGGTGGTTAGGGTGGTGGTGGGGGGTGGTGGTGGTGGTGGTGGGGTGGTTGGGGGTTTTTGTGGGGGGGTGTTTGTGGTGTGGTGGTGGTTTGGGGGTGTTTGGGGGTTGGTGGGGTGGTGGGGTGGTGGTGGGTGGGGGTGTGGGGGGGTGGGAGGGGTTTTGGGGGTTGGGGGGGGTGGTGTGGGGGTGGGTTTTGGGGGTGTGGGGTTTTGGGGGTTTTTGGGGTTTTT
>JACEEZ010024242.1:0-12064 GCA_016584305.1 Chionoecetes opilio
AAGAATCTGTAATTCTAAAGGGTACATTAACTTTTAGTATTACAAAAGCAGAGCGCATTATTCGATTCATGAATGTTTTTCCTTTGAAAGAATAAAACAGTATACCCTCCCCTACTTGAGCGGACATTCAGTCACAAGCGATAAGATGTACGAACAGCACCGTGTGGACAAGCGTCCGGCTTTGTTGATCAACAAGTATTTGTTAGTAAACGGACTGCCCCTTTCGTAAACAAAACTTTTGCTCACACGATACCGGTCTCACCCAAAATACTATGGGATCACACTAATCCCAATTATAAAAACAGAAATAAGACGAGTGAGTATTAGTGACGATTTGAATGTAGACCAACTTGACCGACGTGGACCGACCATGATCGGCGAGGGCGTGTGGGTTGATGTCCACATATCACTACTGTAGCAGCCACTACTAGTAAGAGATCCTCCTCCTCTGACCTGTCAACGGGCGCTGCCAGCTGTGCCCTGGTGTGGACTGTCAAAATGTTTTAAACCTGATCGAAGCTGTGTTTGTAGCATTTTGAAGCTAATTGTACGGCAATTTTTACCATCATGTTTGTGGCTTGTTCAGACGCATGTATGTAACATGTTCCAGACATGCTATCAGTAATGTTTCGGGCAGTGTTTTGGGCTTCGTATGGACGAGGCCTAACACTGTGAAGATATCATCATTGTTCTACCTGTTCGGTGTGTAGAGGCGTGCATCATGGGACTCGGGACCTGCCACTCATGCGGGAGTCGAAGCTGACCTGGCGCTGACTGACGAGAATAGTGAGATGGATGTGGGAGACTGGCCTTCGCTGCAGCCACACGCTCGGCGCGGCTCAGCCACATCAATGTCAGCCCGGCTACTTACATCCCTTGTTCACCACCTCGTTGACCAGTTGTCATCCTCCATCAAACGTCCAATGTGCCACACTTCAGTTGGCGACGGTTACTCCTCATCTCCTGCTGGCAAGTCATCCAACCGACGGGAGTCTGCCAGTCTACCTGACACATCCATTCGCAACCCTAGCACTCGCAGCCTACGTCATTCCCCTCATCCTTCCCAACAGACATCAACCCCTGCTTTTACACCTCCAGCATTTGCTCCCAGGACTGATTACAGTCATACAACACTTTTTCCTTTAGACTTGATTTCTCAGTTCTACAAATTCATTCATACAAGTTGTTCTTCGGGTTTTCATTTGATGTATATCTACTATCCGTCTAACCTCTACATTTAGTGGCTGTGGATAACAACCAAACCAAACTGTACAGTTATGTTGAACACCAACGTGAATTATGGGTCCCTCAGACATCACTTTTTCTCCCCATATATACGCCGATGTCAGTCCCTTACAACCTTGTTTAAATCTCCCATCTGATATATCACCTCTGCTTCTATACAGACCTCTGCTTCTGTACAAATAATAAAATTTATCTCTAGAGTACATTCATCTCATTACTTTATTTTTTTCTTTCACATTTGCTTTTCTCTCACAAGTGTTTTGCAAATTAGGCTATCAATTTAGTTGTATCCCTTTTATCTACTATAAAAGCTGTACCCTACACAAACATGGAGGTCCCCCTCCAACTACTACATACTACTACTATTTCTACCAATACCAATACCACTACTACTACCACTACCACACTACTACTACATGACAAAAAACAATTGCCATGAGCTAAAAAATTGTTGATGTAAAAAAGTTATATAAGTAATTAAACGTTTTTTGGTGATGCTCCTTAATATGAGATAAAGTTCTATATTGGACTATATAGTATGCAAGCCTGTTATACATAGAGTTTAGCCATGAGTTGGAACACTCTTCAGGTTCAAGGTAGTTATCACGGGAGCGAGCGTTATCGTCGCGTGCATAGGTACACCACCAGCCAACCTCGGATGAAAAATAAGAATTAAAATATGGGGGAAAATGATGTAATGAATTGGTAAAATATTTTTTTAAAAGAAGGTGATGTTAAAAAGGGCCAAATATTTAAAAAGTATTTGTCCTGCAAGGAGTGGCCTTTTTGGGGGTTTTTTGGGACCCCCCCATTAAGGAAGCCAGTTTCAAAGGTGTTACCCTTTTTCACCAAGACAAAAGTTTTAAATGAGGGGAAAATGAATAATGAGTTTTAATTTTAAATTTTTAGTACTTTGGGAAGGGGTTTTGGGAAAGGTAGGGGCTTTTTTGTTCCATCCCTCTTTTTCCTTTATAGACACAAAGGGAAAAAAGGTAAAGGGAAAAGGTGAAAAATTCCCCCCCCCCCTTCCCCCCTATATCCCCACCCCCCCCCTTTTAGATAGGAACTTTTTAAAAGTATTTTTTTTGTCCTACTTACGAAAATAATAAAACAAAGAAATTTAGAGAAATACCATTTTCACTTTTATCAAAATAAAATTTAATAAAACTATTATCATATTTAATTTATTCCATATCAAAAGGAAAACGTTTTTCAAGGAACTTCTTGGGAAATAAAAAAATTTTTTTAGAGGAAATGAAATAAAAAACAATAGAAAAACCTTTCTCTTTTTATTTTTAAAATTCCCGATGATTCGTTTGCAATGCTTCATCGTAATTTTTAATTTTTTTAATAGAGGTAAAGGTATGTAGATTACTTATTAACTTTTTTTCCCCACGTTTGAGGGGGGCCGAGACGCGGGGGGCTGGCCCCTTTTCACCCGCCTCTTTTTGACTTTTTAAACCTCCAGAATTTAAACTTTTAAAACCCCATTAATGGGGAAAACTGTTTTTTTCACAGGGGGAAAGAATTGATATTTCATCACATACCTTCCCATTTCTTTTAAAAATTTGCATTTATTAAAATGTATTTTTTTGGTAAAAAAATTGATTACCCAAAATATTTTTTATCTTTTTTTCAAAAAAAAAATTTTTAAAAAAAAAAAAAAACCCCTTTTTAAATCCTCTTTCTGTGAAAAAGCGTGTTCTATTTATTGCGCCCATTGGTTGGGGTAAAAAGAGGATCCTACCCCAACCGCCTCCAGCTCAATGTGTAGTTTTAAATGGTTTTTCGGGAAAAATAAAAACATTAACACATTTCCAGGAGTAAAAGACTCAACCATGCCCCGGGGGAAAAGGGGACGTGCGAGTGGTAAATGTTTTAATACTGCCCGTTTCCCCTTAAAGCAAACCCCCCACCACCCTGAGTGAGTGAAATGAGTGTTAAAAAATAAATCTAGTGTTCCTCTCTCCTATTACTCCCCAAATAATTTTATTTTTTTTTCTTCAATATTTTTTTCCTCGATCCCCCTCCCCCTCCTCCCTCCTCCTCTTCCTCCTCCCCCTCCTCCTCCCCCCCCTCCTCCCCTCCCCCTTATTTCCTCCCCCTCCCCCCCCCCTCCTCCCCCTCCTCTTTTCTTGCTTGCCCCCTCTCCCCCCTTAAATTCTCATTCTCTTACCATTGTTTGCATCTTCTTTTGTTTTTTTTTCCCTTTTTAAACGATAATTTGTGTCTTCCTTCCTTTAACCGGGCCCTTTTTTTTTTTTCAACTTCGTCCCCCTTCTCCTACGAAAGGATGTTTCCGGTCGAAATATCCCCTAAAGTTTAAACTGATGATGATGAAATGTGACTTTAAAACAATATATTATTAATAACAATTTAATAAAAATGAAACAGCTATAAAAAAATAATGAAAATAGAAATTTTGTTTTCCTTTTTCTTTTTCCCCATCCTTTAATACCTTTTTTTTTCGTTTATTTTTCCAAACCCTCGTTTTCCTTTTTTTCTCAATTTTCTTTCCTCCTTTTATTCTGTAAAATCATTCCCTCCGCCATTTACTATTTTTTTCACCCCCTCTCCCCCTTTCATTTATAATTTTTTTCTCTTATTTTTCCCCTTTTCTCGTCTTGTGGGAAAATTAACCCGGTTTGGAAAAAAAACGCTTCATTCTGCAATTTCTTTGCGACGAAAGGGAGGAAATGCAAGGAGGTGTGGTTTGTGTGTGTGTGTTGTGGGTGTGTGTGTTGGGTTGTGTGTGTGTGTGTGTGTTGTGTGTGTGTGGTGTGTGGGTTTATTACCCATGGGCTTGTTCACGCGATTCGGTGGCGATCGCCAGTTTTCACCCTCCCCGGGGCGACATTTGGAACTCTTTTTCCAAACTTTTGGGGAATCTGGGATCTCACACACCACACACCCCCATCCCGCTCTGTTTGGGTGTAAACCCCCCGAATTTGTCATGAAAATTTTCCCGAAGCGAGGGGGAAAAACGAACCGGCTAACCACAGAATGGGGCGCATGCTCTGCTACTTTCCATGTGGTTGTGTGTTGTTTGGGGTGTGGTGGGGGTGTGTGTGTGTTTTTGTTTTTTGTGCGTTTTTTTTTTTTTCCTGTGTGTGGTGTATATCGCGTGTTTTTTTGGTGGGGTTTTTGGTGTGGTTTGTGTGGGTGTGTGGTGTGTGTGTGTTTGGGGTGTGTGTGTTGTGTGTGTTGGGGTGGGGGTGTTGTGGGGTGTGTGTGTTGTGTGTGTGGTGTGTGTGTGGGGTTGTGGTGGTGTTTTGTGTGTGTGTGTTGTGTGTGTGGTGTGTGTGTGTGTGTGTTGGTGTGTGTGTGTGTTGTGTGTTGGTGTGTGTGAAATGGTAGCATTTTTGCCTCAATGAGTTGTTTTCGATCACGCGGGCTAACTGACCATCGCACTATTTTTTTCCCCTATGATGTGATAAATTACTCTTCATTTTACCAAATTTAATTTAAAAAGGGTTGAATATCGAGTGTATTTTATTTTCAGTGGCTTTCAGCACACTGGTTTTTTTTTGTTGATTTTGTGACCTTGCTATTTTTTTTTTTTCCGCGAAGAGGTGAAATCCGTTGTTCTTTCTGTAAATAATAAACGCATTCAAAAGTATTTTATCAGAGAAACTGCTGACTTCATGTAATGATGAAAAAACAATACCGGGAAAAACGGAGCACGAGAAAAAGTGATTGTTAGTGGTGATGTGTGCCGCTCCATTTCAGGGGCCCGGGTGGTGTCCGATCCTGCGCGTCATGTAACGTGAGGAGAGGGATCTGTCACCCATGCATTCCCCTCGTTGCCTTTTAGCTCGTCAAAAAAATTTCAGAGTAATGGCACTTGCTGTGTTATATATAAATGTTAATGGGCCCACGAATGGAAAAGTTAAAAAAAAAAACTGTATTATTATGTTTCCCCAGCTAGTGTAAATCCGTTGTTAATAGCTGGGAAATTATTGAGGGATCACCGGTCAAGGGGGAAAAAAACGGGACCGGAAAAAAAACAAAAATGTGTTTTTTCCCCTGCTCTCTCTCTCATCTCTGAGGGGGTAAATTTTCTGTTTTGGCGGTGGGAGGACAGTACCCGGCTTGTTTTGGAGGCGACACGTAGTTTTGCGGGGCGCCCTGAAAGGCTCCCGCGTGCTTTAAAGCGTACTAAAATTCCTTTCCCCTAAAAAAAAACCTGTTATTTAATGCCCCGGGGTAAAGGGGGTTTCTTGTTTTCCCGCACCTCATTCTAGGAGGAACCGGTTGAAGAGAGAAAGGGGGGGAAAAACCGGGGGGGAAAGGGAGCGGGTGGAAAAAAATGATACAACGAAAGGGGGAAAAGGGGAGTATGATCTGACACGATTTGGGGGGAAAGGGGCCGATGGGAAAGGGTGAGAAAAACAAAAGGGGAATAGAGGAGAAGCGACTGAAAGAAGAAACGAGAACGAAAGTTTTGACCCTGGCGAGAAAAGGGAAAGGGGGGGGTAAAGGAGGGTCTAGGGAAGAGCTTTAGGCGATGGGGAAAAAGTTGGGAAGCGAAGCAGGGGGGAGGGTGGGATGGGGGGAAGGAAGGGGAGGGGGGGGTTTCCCAAAAGGGGTTTCCACAAAGCCCTGAAAACTTTCTTACGTATTTTATCGCCCGGGTATTTTTCCTGTTGCCTTGCTTTAAAACCCCGTCTACTGCCTTTTCTTTTTTTTCTTTCTTCTGCCCCCCTCTAAATCTTCCACCCCCACCAAACCCACCACCAAAATCACCACCACCATCACCAACACACCCACCCACCACCACCATCACCACCACCATCACCAACAGCCCCATTTCTTATTTCTCTTTTAAAATAATAGGGTAATGATGGCGGTGTTTGGGGGGTGAGGGGTGGGGTGGGGGTGACGATGTAGGTATCCGCTTGTTTCCCTAATTTTTATTCTGTTGTATGTCCAAATCTTTCCTTCTTTATGCTAGTTCGTCTTGCAGGCAAACTTTTTTTTCTAATTTTTCTCCCCTTTGCTTTTCTACTTCTTCTTCTTTTTGTCTTCTTCTTTTCCTCCTTCTCTTTCCCCTATTCTCCCTCATTGTTTCCCCTTTCCCCCTTCTACTCGACAGGGTTGCTCAGTGGTAGCGACTTTTTATGCGTTAAGCGTCTCTGCGTTTTGAACCCCCTCCTTTTCTGCTTAGAGTTCATAGCGTGTTGGCGATTTGCATGTCAATAAACTCGATGTTTTAGGTTAATTTTTAAATTTTTGTATGTCAACATCTATTCAAGTTTTTTTTTTTGTTTTACGTTGGAGCCTATAGCGCGTGTAGGCTATTATTATTTTTTTCTTAAGGGATCAGTGGTTCGTCCTGCGCCTCTGGAGGGTCGTGATGGTTGGCCCTCGCCCGTGGTGGCACAAGCTGGATTTTTATAGAGACACTATTATAGGTTAAGGTCTGTTTCTGTGATGGTCAACCCTAGTTTAGGCTGATGCTGCCCTGGTGTTGGAACCTGGTGTTCCTCCGCCGCACTTGATGTCGCATTCGAAAAAAACAGGAATGCAGCATTCGGGTTTCTTTTGCCATGATGATGGATTTACAGTTGTTTTCTTGGTGGGACTTGAACCGGGGGACCTTGTGATCACCTACCATTTTTTTGTCGACCGCGTTGAAAATGGCCGAAAGAGTTACCTCTGCAGGACGAGCTCGGACATCGAGCTTACCACCCCAAGACGTTAACCACAACGGCCACCGTCCTCCCCAAAAGTACTTTAACCATCTCTCGTATAATATTTTTTTTATGTTATTTTACACTTTGAATATAACAGACTATGGAATAACTTACATTGAACATTACTGTTCAGCTCATCTAGTTGTTATTTAAACCCACTTCACTAACCATCACATCATCACTAATTTCTCACCACCATGACACCACATGTCACTATGCGTCACCAACCTTCAACTCTCATCACTAATTCCCGTTCATTTACCACCCCTCACCCCTGTCATAAACCCCCACCCCCATCATAGTTTTTTCATTCCAAGCGTCACCCTCACCCCTCAACATCCTCTTTATCTCTCCCTCCACCCCCACCCATCACCATCCCCATCCATAACATTCTATTGCTTCCTCATCTCGTCATGCTCGTATCTTATTTTCTTTAAACTCTTTACTTTATTATCAAAAAAAATGTTTTTTTTATTATTATTATTATTTTTTACGATGGAGCCTATAACGCCTGTAGGCTATTATTTTCCCTTCCTTAGGTTTATCTTCTTTCCCTGACGGCTCAGGTAGTTGGCCCTTCCCTCCTTTTTGGAGGGATGTGAGGGTGGCCCTAACCCGTGGTGGCGAAAGCTAGTTTTTTATAGTGACACCTTTTGATTATTTGATTTGAGGCTCATGCACCCCTGGTGCCATCCATTGCACTTATATTAAAGTGTACAAAAAGGAAAAAAAAGAGATTTAATTTTATAAAAAAAGTATATATATATTTTATATAATATAACAAATGACAAGCGTCGATCTGTCTTCATAAAGCTCGGAAAATTGCATAAATCGGAGAGAAAGTTTATTTATGGCATTATGGTATGTTGAGCGTGATTGCATAGGAAGAGGACATTTTTATATACCTTTAATGAAACTCACATATATAAAAAAAAAAGAAAATATTTTATAAAATATATATATATATAAAAATATATATATATATATATGTTATGTTTGTGTGTGTGTGTGTGTATTCATCTATTTGTATTTTACAGGGCCGAGCAATGCTCGTGTGGCCCCGTCTCCATATCAACATTTTTATCATTCATCCTTAGTGCTTTGTTTGGCTGAAACCAGCACCCGGAGAGCAGGTCACAAACCCCGGCTAACACCCGGGACCCATTCACTGCTGGGTGGACAGGGGCTCGGGTTTTAAGGAAACAAACCCATCTGTTTCCGCTCCTTCCGGGGATCGAACCCGGGACTTCTCGGTTGTGAACCGAGCGTGCTATCCCTTACACCATGGAGTACCCATGATGGTACCCAGGACCCCCATGGAGTGTGTGTACTTATGTGTGTGTGTGTGTGTGTGTGTGTGTGTGTGTGGTGTGTGGTGTGTGTGTGTGTGTGTGTGTGTGTTGTGTGTGTTCAATCAATCTTGGGGCATACGCCGGGGGGCGCGTCGCCTCGCCCAACCTACGACGCCACTCCGGGGGTCACTACGCGCGAGTCCCCATGCAGACTCCCTTCCCATACTAAGCAATTCTCGACAAGAAACATCAACGTGCCCAGCCACGAGCCTTGTGGGCACCCCTTGCCTCCTCCACGCCGGAATTGTCTCTTATAGATACAACACGATGAGAAAGATCGGTTTCAGGGTAGCGTGCCACATGCCCATATAGCCGAAGTTGATGCTGACGGACTATGCAGGTAATAGGCCTCGATTCAGTCTCACGGTGCAATCGCTGATTTGACACGTAATCATCCCAGCGATAGCCCATGATTCTGCGAAGACACTTATTACCAAGGCATCGATTCGTCTCTTCAAATCGCTGTTTAGTGTCCATGTCTCACAACCAAGAGTAAGACAGGGATCACAAGCGACTTGAAGATCCGGATCTTTGTTCTCCTGCACAGGTACCGACAACGCCAATACTTCTGCTGAGCGAGTCCATAACATCGTGGGCAATACCAATACGCCCGTAAGACTTCTTGACGTGACCCGCCGTCATTATGGACTGCGATACCAAAGTATGTAAAACTTTCCAAGATCTCAATGTCCTCGCTGCACGCATGAACAGACTGTACTGTTTCATCTAGTAAGCCTCCAAACACCTGGACCTTGGTCTTAAGCCAGGAGACCTCAAGTCCCAAGGCTTTGCCTCCTCGTGCTGCGCCTCGAGAGCCATCACCAGGACTTCCAGCGACTCAGCAAAGATTACTGCATCATCGGCAAAAACAAGATAAGTGATCTTGTGTTGCCGAGGGATGCTCCACAATCACTTTGATCTACAACTTTGTCCAATACCCAGTCCATACAAGTGTTGAAAAGTGATGGGGCAAGAACGCACCTTTGCCTCACTCCTGTATTAACAGGAAAGAAGCTGATACAGCTCCCCCACACTTCACAGCACTCTCAGTCCCAGAGTGCAGAACAGTTATCAAACCAATAGTCCTTAAAGGAATCCCGCGAAGTCGCAGAAGATCCCAGAGTGACTAACGATGCACTGAGTCAAACGCCTTCTTGAGATCAACATAGGCTGCAAGATCCCTGTCGAATATCACGTCGTCGTTCCAGTAAGAAACGAAGCACTAGGATACGGTCTGTTGTTGACTTACCAGGTCACTGCTGATACACTGCTGAGGTATCTGATGCTTCAACAGATGACTGCAGATCCGCGTCAGCAATAGATGGACAAGCACCTTGCCTGGCACGCTAAGCAGTGTAATACCGCGGTATTGTTGCAGTCCCTGACGGTCACCTTTCCTTTCTAGATAGGGACGACCAGCCCCATTTGGCAGTCAGGAGTAATGTACCTGATTGCCACACGGCAGTCACGAACAGCATGCAACCGCGGATCATGGCCTCACCCCAGCTTTGAGGAGCTCAGCACTGATATTACAAACACCAACTGCCTTTCCACCTCTCAACTTGCTACAGTCTCTCTGACTTCGTCAAGAGAGGGTGCGGTTTCGTCAATGGGAGATCGGCATCCATTGCTGTAACCCAGTGGTGTGAAGCTGCTCAATTAGAGGGTCCACCGTGAACAACTGCCCAAAGTACTCAGGCCAACAAGCCATCTGCCCATCCATGACCGACACGAGGCGCCCATCTGCTGATCGAATAGCACTCGCCCTTGAGGGAGACTTAGAACGGAGCGTCTTCAGGGCTCGGTAGGTGGATCGAGGTCATTAGCGTTCAAATGGCCCTCGATATCCTCAGCGAGGCTCGTGACATACCTCTCTTGTCTCTCCCCAGGAGGGTTATAGTCTGCCGTGACAAGAGCCCTGTGCTGGTCCTGGTCCCAGCAGCCTGGCAGCGCGACTCTCCTCGATTTTCTCCAGCGTCTCCTTCGAGACAAAACCACGCCTTGACCTCGGGCGCCCTCCAATACACTCCTTGGCAGCCTGTAGAGTTTCACGTTGAAGGTATCCTACAGTTCTACAGGGTCCTCGAGGGCACCGAGCACATCAAACTTATTTGAGACTGCCACTGCATACTCATGGGCACATGTCAAGTCCTTCAGTTTCTCAAGATGAAACACAGTATGATTACCCCTTGAGATTCTTCTAGACTTGACATGAAGCTTAAGTGTAGCAACAACAAATCTTTGATCTGTTCCAAAGAACTCAGCACTCCGGTAAACCCTGCAGTTCTGGAGGATCCTCCAACGAGTACTAACGAGGACGTGGTCGATCTCCTAAGCTACCCCTCCGGCATTACTATACCATGTCCAGCGGTGCAGCTCTGGTCTCTGATACCAATCAGGCACTACAAGCTTCATTCCAAGGGTGCTTTAAGGTACTTTAATTCTGGTCGGAACAGCACCGCCTTCAGCCAAGACTGTACCTTGAAGAGCAGCAGGCCCTCGAGGACCCGCCAGCCCATCGACCACCAAGGATCTCCAACCACAGGTCGACGCCCCGACCCTAGCTCTCAGCCAAGGGAACTCTTAGCCAGACCTGTGAGGGCTTTCAAGCAGGCAAGTGCAGCCCAATTCCTGCGGCATACGTGGTGACCGTCTCCGTGCCTTTATTGGACGCGTGTGCTTTAATGTTACGATATTTGGCGAGGTTCACTGCCGCTGCTGAACCAATGCTGTGTTTGTCAGCATAAAACTCATCAAGGAAGAAATGAAGACAGTTACGAGTAGGTTTCGAGGAAGCAGCTCAACCTCGCTATCTCCCAAACATGTAATAATGACACACATATGTTTGTCGTCACCTGTGAGTGGGATTATCTCTTTGTATTACAAGGTAGCCACACGACTCAAACCATTCAAGAGCTTTCAAGAACATCTCCATGAAACAACAAACGTCGCAAATAAGACTTGCCTCTTAACATAATTTGCTGCGTAGTCGTATACGAAGAAACGTTTTCAGCCAACCACATGGGCCTGCACGGTGCAAAAGGGTACAAATAACATTTATGCGTCATATGCAATTAAAACTACATGAACTTTCATGGAGTAGCTGCACATAGCAGTTCACTTCGAAAAAAAAAAATATTATGATAAGTCAGATAACAAAAATCAATAATTATTTTATGTACAAAGAAATTACAAAAAGCACGGTGATAAATTCACTACCAACGTGGACCCAATATTTGCGAGTGAGAAATATATAAACAATTCTTTGACATACGGGATTGAACTTTCACAATGAGAAAAGGCAAATAGGGAATTGAAATACGAAAAGGAAAATAATAAAAAAAAAACTAGATTATTAATTATTAAGTTAGAAAAGTAAAATCGTAAACAAACCCGGTATGAGTTTATAGTAACCTCAACATGACCGAAATAACCTAGGATATAATGTGTGTGTGTGTGTTGTGTGTGTGTGGTGTGTGTGGTGTGTGTGTGTGTGTGTGTGTGTTGTGTGTGTGTGTGTGGGGTGTGTGTGTGTGTGTGTGTGTGTGTGTGTGTGTGTGTGTGTGTGTGTGTGTGTGGTGTGTGTGTGTGTGTGTGTGTGGTGTGTGTGTGTGTGTGTGTGTGTGTGTGTGTGTGTGTGTGTGTGTGTGTGTGTGTGTGTGTGTGTGTGTGTGTTGTGTGTGTGTGTGTGTGTGTGTGTGTGTGTGTGTGTGTGTGTGTGGTGTGTGTGTGTGTGTGTTTTGTGTGGTGTGTGTGTGTGTGTGTGTGTGT
>JACEEZ010024243.1:0-48238 GCA_016584305.1 Chionoecetes opilio
TTGATCTTCATTTACCGAAAATTTCCCGTGTTTTTTTGGGGGACATATCGGAATTCCCCTTCATACAACAATGAAACAGTTTAGTAAAAAAGTAGTTGTTAATTTTTTTTGTGAGCATTTGGTGAAAATATTGGCAAAAAATTGAATATTGAAACAAATTTTTTTTTAAATTTTCTTTTCATGAAAAAAGCAATTCAAGCAGAATGGGCTTCAGAAAATCCCTGTATGTAGACCCCTGAGTACCTATTTTGGGTGTGCTGCTGTTTTGCGACGAACATTAACCAAAAAAGAAATTTTAAGTGCTTGGCCCCTCTAGAACAGTACGGATGGAAGACAGTTGAAAGCTTTTGTTTACATGCGGATCCCCCCCGCCCCCTCGACCACCCAATGTCCTCCTCGAATAAATAAACCCAAAACCCTTCCCCTTAAATACCCTATGTCCTCGGGTTTTTATCCTATTGTAACGAAGGAGGTGGGGGGGGGGGCAACCCCCCCTCTAAAACTTCGTCAACACTAACGGCTCGGGGCTATGGAGGACGAAGGCGGGCAAGGAACATTTATGCTGTGCACGGCTTTTTTACGAAAAATACTCTCCCCAAGTAAATAGGATGCACGTCTGTCACGAAACTACACGCGCCACCCCCCCGTCCGCTCCAAAACAAAAGTACAGTCAAAGCAGGGGGATTTTACAAAAATAGGGGGAATTTCCAAAGAGGTGAAAAAAGGGAGCCCCTTTATGGGGGAAACGGTATGGGGGAGCGGAGCCACGAAATTCCAGTAGGGGAAAAGAGTGTGATGAGATAAGCGGATGATGTAGTTATAGGATGACAGCCCTGGGATTGAGAATTAGGAGTATCGAGTATGTCCTGAGGTAAGGAGCGGCGGCGGCTGAGCTGCCCATCCCAGTGTCGTGTCAACAGGAAGTGGGTGTAGCAGATCCTGCCGCGGGATGGTTTTCTGTGGAGATGCTGACCGCCCCTCTGTCTGGGTTAAATGTTCGTCGTAAGAGACTGTGTGGGTGTGTGGGCAACCTCATCTGAGAAGGAGTCCGCACATCTCAGTGTCACCCGCGGCGGTCAGTTTGTGACTCCGGGACCGGTAAGGGCGTGACCAGTCCGTCCTGTCACCTCTCTGTAATTAGAGGTTAAGTCTCCGAATAAACATCACGGCGCCCCCCTCTGCCTTTCTGGTTCCAAAACCCCCACCATGGCGCAGTATCTTCAGGGGCCTCATGGAGGAAGGCTGGCGGGCGTAAAGACCCTCGGCAGGTACGGGCGCGCGAAAGATCCGCGTGGTCCAACATTTCCGCATAAGACTCCACGCCACGGCGTTATACACCCAACCCCGACATCACAACCAGCCCTCATCAGCAAACTCTGGCCACGACCCGGCAGCATAGCACCACCTCATCCAGCCAGGGGAGCGACCGTGGGCATGTCTCCGTCAAACGTTTTGATCGTTGGTCCACCAGCTTAGAGGACCTACAGCAGCATCTGCGGTTGGGCGGGGGTACACCCACAGCGGCACCTATGTACCCTCCTTTGTACAGGTGCAACCTGCCATTGCCGCGCGCCTTGTCAGCAGTGTTCGGGCACTCTCAACCACGGGGCTCGACGTTGTGAGAAGCGTGTGATCCGTTACGCGCTGTTTATCGAGCGTTGGCGAATTCTCTCTCTAGCACAGGCATCGGTATACATTGTGTTGTGCATCTTATCTCCCCAGTGCGCGCCAAAGCCAATGAGTGCGGCTTAGTGGCCCTGATTTCCAGTGCCCCTTAGAGGTTACATGCTCAGCAAGGAAATAGGATGGGGCTAGATACGTGATCGCAACATGAAGCGGGGGTTGTTCGTTGCTTCCCACGCCTAGAGTCTTCAGTGATATAGTTCGCGTGTGTGAAATTTTGAGGCCGCGGAAAAGGCGAGTGACCAACCTTCGAGCTACTATCCATGTGTGGGGGTCGTGAAACACTAACCCCGCCCCGTCTGGCTCCACACCCGAGGTGCGGCAGCGGGGCACCCGCGCGCCGCTTAGCGGACAAGGAAAACCCGCAGTACGGAGGTCTGGCGGTGACGCAGTCGGTTCCCAGCATGCGGTGAATCTGAGTGTACAGGTGGTCGTTCAGTGCAGCGCGTTTGCAGGGGTGAGGGGGGGGACATGCCGTTGTTGCGGCCAGAAGGTGCACTTCTGGCGCTGTGTCCGCCCTCCCCCCCAGGGGCGGCGCTCGTCCCGCACACACCCTTCTTCGACTTCACCCCTACCTCCTGTTCCTTGTATCGTTGTGGAGGGGAGTTGATATGTCGGCGTCGGCTTGCCCGTGGTGATCAGGCTGCTCACTCCCCTCGCGCCACGTGTCCCTAAACAGCAGTGGCGGACACTGGGGCGCAAGTGTCTGGGGCGGGTCGCCCTACTGTTTGGGGACCTCGCATATCCAACGTCACTCCAGCTACACCACGGCAGTCACCCCACGTGGCCGGGGGCAGTAACTGCGACTCCTGGGAACCATCACCTGTCCGGTCTCCGTGTGGACTGTCTCCACCGACAGAGTGCATCCTACATAGCCGGGAAGTCGTGCGCAACTCTACCTATCGCTCAAGGCATGCAAGGCCCTTCGCCTGTCCCTCCAAACCTTCCGCGCCCCCTTTCACCCACCATTGTGTGTGCTGTGGCCACCCGACACCCCACAAAACCCCACGTCGCCCGGATCCGCCCACCTCACGAACTGTAGAGAGAACTTCGATCGCCTCAGAAATGGTGCTTGGAGCACTTCGGGCGCACTGTGTTTGGCCATGGGACGCACGAGCCGCTACCAGAGATGAGCGGTCCGCCTCACCACACGTCCACCGACGCCCGACACACGCCCCCACGCAGTCCCACGCCCAGCCTCAGGCTCCCCGCTCCACTTCTTTGACGAGGTACTACGACAGCATGGACGACGTTTTTGACAATGGATCATCCGAGGCGGTGCCGCAGGCGAGCCCCGAATGTGCTCCAGTCTGTGGGTAGTCAACAAAGGACGGAAGGCCCCGTCGCACGGTCGACTTTCAGCGCCTTAACCGTGCGAGCCTCAGAGAGACACACCACACCCAGACCGCCCTTCGATCTCTTCTCTATCGTGCCCAAAATACTTTAAGACCGTAGCGGACGCATACTCGGGCTACCACCAGTCCCCCTCGACGAGGAGAGCCGCACTCACAACATTCATCACCCCTGGGGGCGCTCCGGTACCGCCGCACCCCCATGGCCGACTGCGCTTCGCAGGACGCGTTCAAAAAGCTTTATTGACGACGCCATCACCGACGTGCCCAGGAAGCTCAAGTGCGTGGCGACACTCTACTCCAAGCAGCCAGCGTCAGCGACGCCTTCTGCACACATACAATTTTTCTCCAAGGTGCTGGAGAGCGGTGTCACCACCCTGCGACCTGACAAGTTCCGCTTCAAGCAGGAGGCCGTCCCTTGCCGGCTACCTCCTTGGCTGGAGGGTACCACCAAGCCACCGACCTCGTCAACACGCATAACCGACTTCAAGATGCCCCGCCCAGCCCCCCTGACTGGACGTGCGGTCGTGGTTCGTCCTCGTCACCTAGGTCGCGCCCTTCTGGCGGTCGCCCTGTCCAGGGATCCCCTTCAGGTAGCTACTCAGAAACCGGGTGGAATGGCAAGTGTACTGGGACAAGCAGTGGGGCGCTCTTCACCTCCGTCAAAGACACTATTGGGCGATTGGCGGCCGAGGGACGCGCTTTCTTGATGGTGTCGCGCCCTACAGCGTCCCTCACTGACTACAGTCGCCGGTATATTGGCTTTCCTTGTCCTGCCAGCAGTCTGCGAGTGTGGCTCGGAGAATTCGCCGCTATGCTCCTGGGCTGGTGGAAACTTGTGCTCTGTGGCCGCCCGACATCTCACAGCGGTCCGAGAGGAACTACAGTAACCTCGAGGAAGAAGCGCTTGCTCATCGCCTGGTGCCTAAGAAGGCAACGCCTCTTCCTCCTTGGCTGCAAAAACCTCACTCTCGTCCCCCCAACCCCAGACCACAATGGCCCCTTACATAGGATTTTCGGAGACAAGGACTAATGACATGCCACGCCCCGGATCCTCACTACAGGAAGACGCTAATGTTCACCCTTCCCCATCAAGTACCTGAAGGGCGACACTAACTGTCGTCGGCCAGACCTCCTTGTCGCGCACCCGATCCTGTCAGGTGGGCCATAAGCATCGACGAAGGACGATGAAGAGCTGGTATGCGCCGCCTGACCGCAGCCACGGCCGCGGCAGCCGACGCGAGGTGGGGCATGTGTGGACCTTTATCAAGTGGGGGGGGGGGGAGAAAGAGGCTGCACGGGACGAGGAGTCCGCTCTTGCGGGAATGCGTAGCCAATAAAGGCTGGGCATGGACGAAAGGACTGGGAAGCCGCTCTCCCTCCTGCCAGTAACTTCAAGATTCGGGCGCCACCTCTCCTGCCAGGGGAACCTCGTCCCCTTTACACCTGTTGACGAGAACACTCCGCGGCTGGTCATTACCTGCGCCCCTGAGCGCGTGGCAGTTCCTCGCGAACCTTCATGCGGGGCACCAAGGCAGGGACTCAATGCTACGCAGGGCGAGGGCAGTCATCGTACGGGCCATGATTGACGCGGAGGTTGGAGCAGAAGAGGCGCCAATGTGCGGTATGGCTATACGCACGCCCCCTTCCAGCCCCGCGAAACCTCTCTGCCCACCCCGTCCCCGCAGTACCCATTCAGCTTTGTGGTGATTTATTTCAAACTGGACGCCACACCTAGATCCCCGTCGCTGACAGGCTCTCGGTATGGCTCGAAGTGGAGCACCTGTCAGGCGACGCACCAGTGCACGGCCTCATCACGTTGTTCCGGACGAATGGTTCAAGCGCTTCGCATCCCAGAGGAACCTGTCTAGCGATGGGGGAACGACCGGCTCACCATCAGGAATCCGGGGCTTCTCGACACCTGCGTGTGCGGCTGGGGTCTCATCAGCACATTACCCCAGTCCTAACTGCCGCGCAGAGTGCGGCGTCAAGTTGCCAAGAGGTTGCTACACGCGGCAACACGGCCGAGAAACGGCTCCCTGGACCCAGACCGACGCCGCTGCGTTTCCATCCATGCAGTAACTCAACACCCCCCCGCATGGCTCTGAAGCCCTCCCCAGCCCCTAGCTGATCACAGGAAACGTCAGCTGCGGGACGCAATACCTGGTGGACGCGTCGCTCTATGAGGTGAGGGCGAGCGATGGGCGTGCTGCTGCGGTAGGCGCGAACGGGCCATGGCCCGCTCTGGGGACATGTGCCTCTGCTTCCCGGCAGGACCAAACAGCCCCAACTCGAGCCCCTCACGCCCGGCCTACGGACCCGCGATCCTAACCCCCGGCAGTGGCCGCTGGGATCGCGCAGGGCACTGAGGAGGCCTGGTACTACGGCACCCAGGCAGTGCTGGTGCGAGCTGGACGGCAGTGGGCTCACCAACCACCATCAGAACCGGCGCACACTGCCCTCTCACATGCGTTCAGGCCACTACTATGTCTACGACGGGACAACTCGATGCCTGCGCAACCTCCCGCCCCACCAAGGAAGCCTCAACGCCACAGACAGCACCAAAGCCCCTGCTGGACTCGTGTTAGGTAACGCCACCTCATGGCAACCACTGAGTGCCACACATATCACAAATTTGTTTGTATCCCTCGGTTCACTCTTTTTCAATGTTTCTGGTTTTTCATTACACACACCGCCGACACTTGGAGGCTATTTGGTGTAATTGGGGGGAGTGTGTGGTGGTGGCAACCCTCATCTTCCGCCCACATCTCAGTGTCACCCGATGCGGGGCAGTTGTGACTCCGCTAGGCAGTGACAGTCGTCCTGTCATCTCTCCTGTAATTAGAGGTTAAGTCTCCAATAAACATCACGGCGCGCCCCCAGCCCTTCTGTTGTTCCCAACCCCACCGAGACTATGACCCAAAATAGGTAGTAACTACTCGTGATGCTACATACCAGTAGTATTTCCTGAGCCGTCATTCCTGCTTCAACTTGCGTTTTTTCATGAAAATACGATTGTTTCAAAGTTGAGTTTTTCACGTATTTATTCAATTGTTTTGCCAATATTTTCACCAGTGCTCACAATAAAATAATCAACTACATTTTTTATTAAGAACTGTTTCAGTTGTTGTATGAAGGGGTGATTCTGATATGGTCCGAAAGAAGCACAGGAATTTACGGGTAATGATAGATCATTCACGCTCAAGGGCAGGGAAGTGAGATGCGTGAGAGACATCTGCGGCTTATCTTTTTAAACTCCCCATAGGTTTTCAACAAAAAAATCAAACACACCGATCGCTCGGTCTGTCAGAGGCCCGACTTCTCGTCAGATAAAAATGCCGAAAAAACGCAGTGTTAATCAGCCTTTATGCTGAGTCGCTACGCGGGTCGCCTCGGACCTAGGTTTCGTGCGCAATGAACGCCTGAATTCTTGGGTTCCGTGAACGGGTTCATGAATGTCGCAAATGGAAGAGGCCTATAGTTATTATTGATTAATTATTGGATTATGGATTTTTATAAGAAAATATAATAGTATTAGTGAGCAATAATAAGATATATAAAATTAACCGTCCGCTGGATTCCACGACGGTGGACCAAGCATCCGTGTTTTTTGTCGGACCAAGCCCGTCTTGGAATACGAAGACGTTTTTTGTCGCAATTGAAAAAGGAATTGGTTCAGTGTCAGCGACAAAACACAGAACTTGGTAGAAAGCCGAAATATAATCAATGGCAAAACTTGAAAACAATATTTACAAGTAGTAATAAACACACATTTCAGCAAGTGCTATTGGATGGGATTCGTACTCCTAAGACGGTGCTTGGGACGACAAAACCACTGCGTGACGGGTCTGACGGCTCAAGCTGAGGGTGGCCGCGGGCAAGACTGATGGCGGGAGGTAGGAAGACTGTTGCGGTGTCGGCTGATGGAAAAGTGTTAGTGGTGACGGCCCTAATAGGTAGGTTTTGATAAAGTTTGTAACGTGAAAGTGAGGGTTGTTCAGCGGTTGAGGTGTGAGAGTAAAGGCTGTAGTGTTGGATGTGAGGCAGGGGAGGCAAATATGAAGTGTGTGAAAGTGAATAGAGATAGAGGGAGAGGGATAGATTTTGTCACTTTCCTAATTAGATTCTTCCGTAAAAACGCCGCTCATTACGAAGGCCACCCCTGTGTTTATAGCGCAGCCCTTCCGCCCCGCCCCGCCCCCGAGGGTCTGTAACTGTCGTCGCCTTTCGTTAGATATGGACGATGACTTCGCGGTGTCGTTTTTCAGAGACACCGACACATTTTTTCTGGCCTACCCATAGGGGTTATATGGGGAAGAGTTTCACTGTAATCTACAGACCTTACTAATCACGAATTCAATTTTTTTTTTGCTCAGTATACCTGTACACTACTACTGTACTTGCGCTCATGAACAAAAAATAATAATAATAATAATATTTTTGTGGTTATAGGTTAGGTTAGGTTTCTTTAAAACTGTAAGTTAGGTTAGGTTAGGCTAGGTATAGGTTAGTTAACATAAGGTTGGTTAGGTTTATATTTTTTTCCTTTTTTTTTTTTTTTTTTTTTGTTTTGGTTTGCGCAAAATAAAACTAGCACCATTAGACACAAGCACCTATTGTAGTCCAAGAAAAAGTATTGGTGTCTCTTGAACACGAACGTGAAACTCTCCTCCTAATTTCCACAATAGGTGCTTTGGAAAATCTTAGAGAACACAATGGTTCCACGCAAAGCTGACCCCCATGTTGCTCTACGTACTATCTTAATGTCCCTTAACACATCTGTTTGATTTTAAGGTGAAAACTTTGGTGAAGAAGTCCTTCACCCCCTTTTTTTTTTCTTCCCCGATAGCCACAACCTGGGAATTGTGGGAATACGGGTTTTTTGGGTGGGGGAAGCAAATATAAGTGATTTAATGTCTCCGCAAAAAAATCATCAAGTCACTATATGTAAAAATCTAACCTAACCTAACCTAAACACAAGTATAGCCTCACCTAACCTAACCTAACCTCACCTACCACAAAGTAACCTAACCTAATCTAACCTAACTAACTTAACCACAAAGTATATCTAACCGACCAACCTAACCTTAACCACAAAGTATACCTAATCCACCTGAACCTAACCTAACTTAATTAATCGTCCAGACCCAATTTTTTTTTGCCGAATTAATGTTTGAATGTACATTCAAAACACTTTTAATCACCAAATTAATTGATTTCAGGCTTCTTTCCGTAAAAACACGACTTTTGTAAAAGCAGCGCAAAAAAAAAAATCTCCTACTGCCACAGGGCTACGGACTGTTATTGATGACGTCAAACATGGACCGACCCGCAACACTCTGTCTGAACCACTGTCGGCAGAATGTTATGATGAGTCTATTGTATTTCGGTGTCAGACAGGAATCTTCGCTGTGACAGATCTAGAGTACGATGCTCAATCTGGACCACCGAAAGAATGAACGCTGTTAGCTATACTATGAGAAACGACCTCAGATGTCATGGGATCCTCTATGTTTGAGCCCGAGTTACGAGGTGTATGAACAGTGTTGCGAGCCTGAGGTTCGCAAGGAGGACCTGCACTCCTCCAAAACAGGATTGTATAAGGTTAAACCATGTGTGTGTGGGACTCACTGAAGTACTTTCGAGAAAATCTCTATGGTTAGTTTTTTGGAGGCTACAGTCAACGTCATTACTCGAAAACCACATACTAGCATTAACTACAGCATATAGTTTGAAAATATGCGGGCGGGAGGCAGAAAGTGTGTGCAGCCACAACACCACAGGGTCTCCTCCCACAGGGCGACGGCCCCCCCCCCCCCCCAAAAAAACCCCCCCCCCCTTCACACCCCGCCACAACTGGTTTTATACGTTTGTTTACTTGGTCTTTGTTAAGAGGCAAAGCCTCACAGTCGTGGTGGTCCACCGCTGCTGCCAGTCCTGCGGTCCCTGTCTAACAGGGCCACCTTGTCTGGTATGGTGTTTGGACTGAGTCACTGTCGTACGGGGGGGGGGGCGCCGCCCTTGTCCCGGCACACCCGTGTACAGGCTCAACCTCACCTCGTCGTCCAACCCACAACCACTGGGTAGGCGACTAGTCGCGCTGCACAATCTCACCCAGGGTCTTTCACCCGCTGTGTCCCTCCTCACTAACACCGTTTCTCAACACAAGGAACTGCTACGCCCCAACACACTATGGCGTGTATCACCCTACACACGCCACTCCTTTCCGAGGGGTGTGCAACTTTTCTCGAAAGGCACAGCTGTCTTGCTTGCACCCATAAAGGATGCATGCATGTGGCATATAGCACAAAAAATCTGTCAAAACACCCAATATCTTCAAGTACTATATTTATCTGGTGTTTACGGCCTCTCTGATCAGCGCCGGGAAGATGAGCCTCCCTGATCTACGTCAACCGACCCTACGTCCTGGCAAACTTGAGAGCGTTTTGAAACTCAGGGAATTTGCAGATTTGATTGCGGATTATTTAAACGGCTGACTGGATACAAAAGTGATGACGTATTGTTGTATACTCGTTTAATGGCTATGATTTGATTGCATAAATCATGAATGATTGAAAATGGTCTGGAACGATTACTTTTAACACAAAGTATACCTCACCTAACGCCTTAACCACAAGCTATCCTAACCTTAACCACAAAGTATACCTAACTAGCCTAACCTTACCACAAAGTATACCTACTAACCTACACCTTACCCCACAAAGTATACCTAACCTAACCTAACCTAACCTTAATGTACAAAGTATACTAACCTACTAACTGAACTGGACTGACTTGAATTTTTGAGGCACTCATATTTCATAGCGGCCGTGTGGGTAACCAAGGCTGAGAGCACGCTGGAACCTTAACAGATGTTAGTACCATAAGCATCAGTACAGTGCGGTAGTTCATTTTCAGTCAAATCCGGAAAGGATGGTTTTCCAAAGTTTTCCGATTTTAATGTGCCGATACTTTGCCTAAATGGCCGATATTAATTCAGGTTCTAAAGAACCTTTGGTTCCCGTTAGGTGAGAGTAGGTATGTTAGGGCATGTTTAGGTTAGGTTAAGGTTTAGTGCACAGCACGGGGGGGGTTGCGGTGGGGTGCTTAGGTGTTCCTGTAGATTTTTTGTCATCTTTCGAATAAGGGTTCAACCCCTATCTTCTAAGTATCTTCTATCTCTTCTTATAGCCAGCAGCTTGGGGACATGGCAGAAAAACTGGTGTAATTTCTAGTGTTCGCCCGATACTCTCTCCACAGGTCCCCAAACCAAGTTTGTGACCGTGGGAATGCGGGGTTTTTCCCGGGTTACTTACCTTACTGGTTTACTTGGTCTTGTAAGAGGCAAAGCCTCAAAGTCGTGGTGGGTCCACCGCTGCTGCCAGTCCTGGCGTCCCTGTCTAACAGGGCACCTGGTCTGGTATGGTGTTGTAAGCCTACACTTGGCAGTGTAATCCCGTTACTGGAGGTTCCCGGCCACTGTCCGTAGTATTTTGTCCAGTCCATATTTAAAGTTTGACAGAGCACCTGTGATGTTTTCTCACATTGTTTGTGGAGGCTGTTTAAAGATTTTGGGCCCTTCATGAGCCGCACTGGCAGCCAGTAAGGTCTTAGCATCTCCGCGGGCCTTTGAAGGGAGTGTTCTTCTACTGCACTTGCGTCCATTCCTGTCATTTAAGTGTGCCTGAAGTGGCGAGACGTGGGGTCTGGCACCTGTTTCTCCAGGACCATTCCATTCATAATGGCACGATACCTTTCTCTCCGTCTTTTGCTGTGATTAGATTCCAGTGTTTTGAGGCGGTCCCAGTATTTAAGGTCATGTATCCTCGTATGTGCTTGGTAAATGACCTCTGACAGCCTCAATTCTCTGGATGTCAGCTTTCTTGTGAGGGGGACCACAATCTGCTACATAATCCTTAAGGCTGCACCATGGCTTTTCAGAGGTTACAGAACCTCAGGTTCCTGGAGGCAAAGTTCCATGACCCAGCCCAGCCCATCACCCTTGCCTTCCTGACTGCCTCCGTGATGTGGGTGTGATAAGGGCCTCCAGCACTAAGGTAAACTCCAAGGCACTTGAACATGAGGTTTTGGGTGTGACTTCCTCCCTCTTTGTGCAGTGTCTTGTTGTCTTGATGTTGCAGTCAGGCCACACCTCAGCATTTCAAATTTTTCTTCATGGAATGTCTTATTGTTAGTTTAGCCCAGTGTACACTTTATTACAGGTCCTCTTGCATGTGCTCCACTTCTTGCACATTACTGATGGGGCGACTGATCTGTGTCGTCAGCAAAGGAGGACAGGACTGAGTCGCTTACCTTCACTCTCTCAATATCTCTCATCTGTATCAGGACCGAGGAGGGCGAGCCCAAAACACTGAACCCTGATGCCACCCCGCTCATCATCTGGTTTGTCCTTCTTTTGAGCTTTGACCGTCCCTACTACTGATTGGACTCTCTCTGTAAGGGACGAATCGTGGAGGCCAAATTCCTAACTTGCCCCTTAGAACCCCAGAGCCTTGATTTTTGGCGAAGGATGGCCGTGATCAACCTTGTCGAAGGCTTTAGCAAGTCGAGAAACCCGACATACACATTATTTCCCGCGCCAGGGCCTCTGGACCCCAGTTTAGTGTGCCAGGAGTTTTGAGAGAAGAGCTGATCTCCCTTTTCCTGAAGCCATGTTGATTTTCCATGTGAATGTCTTGCCTTTCCATATGAGTAAGTAATTTTTTCCCTCACACATTTTTCGACACTTTGATGGAGGTTGTGAAGTGAGAGTCAACAGGTCTGTAGTTCTTGGCCAGACTCTTGTCCCCTCCTTGTATATCGTGCTCCAGTGGCTCCTTCATCAGGCTGGTACTGTGCCTGCATCCATAGAGCACCTCCATAATTTGTGGATCGGATAGCCAGGGCCTCACTGCTACGTAAGGACAGAATGCATGTACTAGCCGCCTGTCCAGCAGCTGAATTTGGTCCTAGGCTCCTTATGTCTCCTGAATATCCTCAGTGGTTCACCTCAATGTCAGTGAGGTGGTACTGTGGTCTGAGAAACTTGGTGGGACAATTAGGTTAAACGTGTCGGAAACACTTAAAAGATTTCTGTAGGGTGGGGTCAGATCCTAGATCTAGGGTAATATCCTTATATTATGAGAAATTTGCCCTTACCAAAATTAACCTAACTAGCAGGGGGCTTGACCCGACCGATAACCTAACCTAACCTAACTAACCAAATCTAACCTAAGCTAACTTAACCTTAAGCAAAATTCTACCTTCCTAACCTGACCTAACCTAACCAAATATACACCTACCCTAACCTAACCAATATAACCTAACCTCCTGGCGGGTAGCTGGGGGGGTCTCGCTCTTCGGTCAATCTTCTGGTGACTATCTCAGTTCACACGTCTCTGACTCATAAGAAATCCAATGAATTCTCCTCGATCTAGAATGTTTTCAACACCCCTACTCAAAACCTATGTGGTTGCGACGCATATTTTGTACCCCAGCCAAATATCCCTCATTACCCCAGGTCCCCAAGCTTGTTTTGTGGGAGGGGGAGTATGGGCAAACACTAGAATAATACCGAAACCGGGGTTTTTTGGGTGGAGGAGCACACACATAAAGGAAATATGGCCCCGATAAAGTCTATGAACTCGGGAAATTTCCCTAGTTTAGAGATTTTTTTGTGGGGGGCCATATTTTCCTTATGTGTGTGCTGTTTTTGGGTGGGGGAACACACATATAAGGGAAATATGGCCCCGATAAAGTCTATAAACTAGGGAAAGTTCTCTAGTTTAGGGATTTGGGGGGGGGGGGGCCATATATCCTTTATGTGTGTGCTCCCCCACCCAAAAACCCCAGTTTCCCACCATGTCCTCAAGCTTGTTGGCTATAAGAAGAAGAAGAAGAAGATAGGGGGTGGAGCCTTTGTTCTTAAGATTTATCCCGTTTCCATTAAAAACACTCCATCAGAAAAAACGCTAAAACTTGGCCGGGAAAAATTAGTCAGGGTCTTATAGGTTTTAATGAAACCAAACCTAACCTTATAAGTTTTAATGAAACCTAACCTAACCTTATAGGTTTTAATGAAAACCTATAAGGTTAGGTTAGGTATTCTTTGTGGTTAAGGTTACGACTTCAGCCACTTCCAATTTTTTGGTATTTTGGTACTTGTGGTGGTAAAATTTCGGTAGTGGGCATTGACCCGTTTCGAGGCCGAAACTTAGTTTGGCTAATATTTAGAACATAGTCCGGCAGCCACCAGGCCCTTGTTTTAGGGTCTTAAGGTTTTTTTTCAGTGGATTTTGTTTGCCCATATATCCAGTTTGAAAAACATCTTGGCTGGCTCGCTGTCAACCTTGGGCAATTTGAGATAATTAGCATAAAACAAAATGGCCGCCAAGGAAATATCAAAATACATATTATACCATAATTCCCTTACAAATTGACATAACCGGTCAACCAATACATGGATTCCAGGGTATTTTGACCCAGTAAATTCATTTCTGGTATTTTCATATACAAAATGACCACCATTTTCAAAATGGCGGCCTTTTTTTTCTTTCTTTTGTGAATTTTTATACCTATACTGTAGGGTGGTCCTTAGTATGTATGTAAAATTTAATTTTGAGAAACTTTATGTTCCTAACCCGGATATATGTTCTATGTTATGAAAATACTATGTGAGTAAATTTTCAGCCGAATCGGTTCACGAAAAGATGTTGCACACGCCTCCTCCAATTTCACCCTGGCCCTGGCTCCAGGTCCCCCCTCAGTTGAGGTATTAGCCGCTCGAAGGCGGGGGTATCGTGCTTGCCGGGCTCCTCACTGTGGCCTGGTGTGGGCCAGGGTGCGCTTCCGCGGGTCCGGGAAGGCCTTCCGGTGGTCCGCCACCACTTGAAGGAGGAACTGAAGCTGCTCCTCATCCTTTGTGAGGGATCCGTTGAACTCTTGGATGAGCGCAACTCCTCTTTCCGCGTGGTCATTCACCACAGCGAGGTTCCGGACGATCTGAGAGGACCGCTGGAACCCCTCGTCCATCTGCCACGAGTCCGGTGGCAGATCGAGGAAGGCCTCATCCAGGTGTAGCTTCCGGAAGAAGTGGAGAGTACGTCCACTGACAAGTCTTCCAGGTGGAGATCTCGGACCGACTTCTTTGGAAGCGTGACTCTTTTCGGAGCCGTGTCCCTCTCCGTCAAATTCCTCTCGTCGTAGGGCCGTAACCATGGCTTTTTTTTTGGTCTCGCAGGACACGTCGGAGTCGAAGAAGGACAGCCCACCAGTTCTTCTGACACTTACCACAGATGGCTTGACAGTTTCGACAGCGCGACGTCTCCGATCTCAGGGTCAATCTTGTCGTAGTGCCGAGGGCCTTGATGAGTTCGAGGTCGAGTCGAGGGGCTTGACCGAGAAAGAAGCCTCAATCCAGGCCTTTGCGTAGACTCGGACGACGAAGAAGCACAACCGCTGGAGTCCCACGCTCCTCCTTCTTCGTCAAGCGGAACTGGCCCCGGAACATCCAAATCTTGAAGGAGTAGAGGACTTTTGACATCCATCTTGGCCTGGTGCATTGCTCCAGGAGCAAGGAATCGAATTCCACCGGGAGGGGCACCACCGAGGAAAATGATGACAGTTTGACCAATTCCCGGTAGTCATCGCGAAGGTCCTCACGCTCTTGAAGGACTTGAAGAGTCCATCGAAGAGCCTCATCCTTGACGTCCTCTAGAACAGTCCGCCACTTCCTCCACCATGATTCCCGTGCCGAAGTCCTCTCGGTCGATGCTCTCCCATGAGGTTTGGAAGCGTTTGAAGAGCAGATGCTCGGGCGATGAGGAACACCCAAGAACACGGACGAACACCGCATGTACCACCACTCCAGATATGGTGACGACAGGCGAAATGCAGCAGGTCTTTCCCCATTTTCTGTTCGATGAGGACACGGCCCCGTTTCTTGCGGCCGGTGTTGGATGCCGTGGTGTCGAAGGACATCCCGACTACCTGATCCGCGACTCCCCATGTCTCCAGGGCCGAGACCACCGCTGCCGCCATGCTCTCGTCCCGTGCCACTGCCCAACTTGGCGACGGCGAGCAGTTGGGCGCCCCCAATCCCGGAATGATGATCGGAGACGGTCCACATGTTCTTTCGTGGTCAGGTGTCCATCACGAGCTTGCCATCCCAGTGGACCACCAGCGGAGTTTCCTGACCGAAACTCCTCTCTGATCTTTGAGGCCATGGCCGCACGATGTTTCAAGCGTTGGCGTCGGATGGATGACGGTTGATGTTGAGCTCTTCGACGTTCTTGGCCTAGGCAACGTGCGGCTTCAGTCAGCACGTATGTCGCGGAACGATCGGTCAGCTTGGTTCGTCCAGCGTGGCCGCCAGTGCTGGAGAGGACGATGTTCTTCGTGGCCTGTTTCGCCCGCTTCGCGCAGGACTCGCTCCTCCAACTGCTCCGTATTCTTCATCTGACAACAGCTGAAGTGTTGGAGCTGGACGACGGCGAGGACTCGAGCTGCGCCACAGATGAGGAAACGGCAGCCTCTTCTTGTTTGCGGGCGGAGAAAGCAGCGGCCTTTTCCAAGCGAAGAGATTGCCTCGTCTCCCTGAGCAGCAAGGACGGAATCACGCCGCCCATCCTTCCTCGACGTCCTGGCTCCCGTTGGGCGAGGAGGAACTCTTTGTCCTCCTGGTTGTCATCATGGTCAGCGCATTCCCGTGTGCCACGTCGAAGAGGTTGTCGAGAAGTACCTCAAATCCTTTTCTTTCGAGATTTGAGCCTCCGATCGCCGATAGCGACCTTTCTTGAGGAGCTCGTACTCCCGATGGAGCTTCTCAATCTTGGTGACAATGTTGTCTTTTCGGATCATTGGATCCGCACCATATCCCAAAACTGAGCCACCATGGGGGTCACGGCCAGCGTGACATCGCGGAGAGTCATCTTTTTGAGCTGTAGACGGTGGAGAACGACCCCGAGAACCTCTCTGTTGGAAGGGAGTTTGGAGCCAATTACCTCCGTTTTGGGGAACCACAAGAAAATCTTTGCTCCTAGTCGCCATAATCAAACTGAAAAAGAAAGGAGAATATGTTCAGAACTTAATTTGTGACAAGTAGAATCGAATTCGGAAGGAAAAATATTGTGAAAATAGGAGGAGGAAATGGAGTATGTTCCAATAACACCATGACCAGTCGAACGAGTCACAGAGGGAAAACTTCGGGTCATGTGTGCAACATCTTCCTACGAGCCGAATTCCATAATAAAATTTCAGGGTGATTTCCACTTGAATGGTAACAAATTCCCGGGTTAGGAACAAAACAATTCCAACTTTTGTTTTTAAGGACCACCCTACTATACTGTACTAGTATATAAGAATATTAAAAGTAATATTTGAAAGTAATAAAGATTGACAGTTTATTTAGTCAGATCGTTTTGAGTCCTCATTTCTAATGGGCTAAATGCATAATTCTTGAGGTAATCATAATCATCCTCATCATCCTCATCAACTGCTGTTCGTGTTTGATCATTGCAACATTCAATGGAGGATTGACAAGCACAAAACATTGTGCATGGTAGCCTCGACTTGTTACATGCGCATCTTGAGGACTTACATGGCTGTTTACTTGAACATGTGCATCTTATCAACTTTAGTGTATGATTCGGTGCTAGCTGAACTTGGTAGGGACTGTTGTAGCAGCAGTGACTTTGTTGCTGCTTTCTTTGATCCATCCATAACTTGTGGGTTCCAAATCTGGTGGATCTAGTTGCAGGGCATTCTTCCATTTGCATGTTTGCAGATAAGCCCGCTTGACATTCTCAATGAAGGCCTCTGTAGTAGGTGGAAGAAAACATAACTTGGGAGTAACTGTTGCTCCCGACTTCCCCGTTCTTGAAGTCCACACACTTACTCTGGCCTCAGACATAGAATTGGTCTTTGATTGTCCATAACAGGAAGCTATGAATTTAATTTTGTTGCCTGTTCCAACACCTCAGGCCAGTTAGCCTCAGCATTACCTATCATATCCAGATTCAGACCTGTTTTCAGTACTTTCAACATCTTTCCTTTTCCTATACCAAAACATGCTGCCACTGTATCACATCCAGTAGGAGCATGACCTGCCAATATTGCTGGAATTATGCTCTGATGTTTCTTTACAGTGGCCTGGATATCAACAACAGTTCTCTCTTTTACAGGTGATTCCATAAACATTGGTGTTTGTATGCCTTGTTCCAGGTAGTGATAAAGATGAAGTGCATAAACATCTGTATCATCTGCAAGAACAGTGACAGGTTGCTGTTGAGCTACAGCAACTGCTATAGCCTGCTGCACAATGATGTTATCAGCTTCTTCATGGGTGGTTGCCATGTCAGCTCTTTCTACAATTGTACCACTGCAACTTCTTCTAACTTCTACAGGTGTTTTGTCCTGACCTGTTATCATAAGTTTGTGCTTTGTTGTATTCTTCTGAATGAAATCTGTGTCATTCAGAATGTTGTCGCAAATAATATTGATCAATTGCTTCTTGTTTTCTGTCATTGTAAGGGCAAGCTTCTGAGAAGGCAGAGGCGCTGTGGGACTTAACTTAAATACGCGGCAGCCTTCATTCCCTCTACAGGTCCTTGTAGAACTTTTTGTACTGAAATCCTCATATCTGTCAAAGATCAAAAACACATCTTCAGTTTTCAGCCTCTGTTCTATGTGACTTTTGAATTTATCTACATAATCAAGTAACACAGGCTGTTTAGTTGGACTTGATGCTGGCCAATGAGGAATCCACAGGAGGGCACAACCATCAATGACTGTGCATACTGACTTCTGAGTCAACTGTGTTTGATACATCTATCCTTGTCTGGGTTTTCAAGACAGACTTTGATTTAGAGACTCGTATTTCTCCTGATTCAGTAAAGAGAGCTGTGGGGACTGGTGAGAGCTCATATGACAGAACCTCTTTAATATCTATATCTCTGGAACTAGCTTGTAGTCCCATCACTCGGGAATAAATCAGGTTTGTATCATAAACCTTATGTTCCCCCATCTTGATTGACTTCTTTGTGACATTCATAGTTTCAACTTCCTTCTTACTTGTATCATAGAAGCCATCAGGTAATTTTCTTTCAAACTCATTCATTTGTCTGGTGCCAATATCTAGTACTTTGTCAACATTTACTGATGGTGGAGCAATTCGTCCAGTAACCACATTGATAACTGTACCTTCGGGGTGTTGTTCTGGGGCTAAAGGGTGTATACTCATATCAAGTTTTCTTCGAAGCCCTATTCTGTCTTCGTTATCTGCATCAATTCTAGCTTGTGCCTCTTCTTTGTGGGTTGTCTTTGAGCTCTGTAACCTGTCAGAATCTCTCATGCTGGAGACATCCTGTACTATCTGGCCACAAGAATGCAGACTAAGAGCCCAGATTTTCAGTGTTTCAGGTTTTGTTGTGATGCCTATTATGCCAGTCTTCCCATGGCCATATCGCATAAAAGTTGTCTCAATATACATATCACTCCAGATTCCATTCCACAGTCCCATCTTGTGTCTCATCACATGGGATCCTTTCATGAAGTGTTCCAAGACATTTTGTGGGAGGGCCTCCATCCTTCGCAGATAATAGAGGCCATGTCGAGCATAATTCCCGTGCGATCTGTACACCATCCGAATTAATTAAGTCCCTTCATTCTTGGCTCGGCTCTCCCGCATTGGCACACCCTGTCTATTCAGGTACGGTTATCTAACTTAAATGGGGCAAATTAGATAACATTTGGTACACTAAGTTACATCTTAGCTGACACTGAGCCCCATGCTGGGTTTCACAGTGGTGAAGTCACCAGTGTGCCCTAGTAGTGCAAGGACATTCACTCCTTTATGATAAACAATAAACAGAGAAATAAAATGCCACACAACAAATGGATGTGAGGATTACGAGGAAACAAACACGTGAGGATCAATCACCTATACATATCTGATGTGAATAAGTGAGCATGTTCATTATTGTTCAGGCATCCCTAGTTTTCAACAGTTTCTATCAAAAACTATACACACTGCACCTTCAGATAATTTCATGAGTAAATGTACAAAATAGTAAAATCTACTAGTAAATTAACAAAGTGTACGAATCATACATACGTCAAAATTACGATTTGTACTCTTCAATTTCTTATTTGTTGGGCAGCCATTTTTAAAACGGTGGCCATTTTGAATTTGAAAATACTAGAAATAGATTTTCTGGATCAAAATACCCTGGAATTCATGTATTGGTTGTGTGAATGTGTGATGTGTGAATGTCATGACCCTCTGTGTGAATTGTCAAGGGATGTATGGTATTTTATGTATTTTGATATAATTTTGGCGGCCATTTTGTTTTATGCTAATTATCTCAAATTGCCCAAGGCTGACAGCGAGCCAACATATATATTTTTCAAACCAGATATGTTGGCAAACAAAATCCACTGAAAAAAAACCTTAAGACCCCAAAACAAGGTTATAAGAAAAATGTACTTTGGGCTGCCGGGCGAACATGACTGTGTCTGGATTCAAGTATTTTTCACCTTTCTACTGTTTCTATAGATCAGAACGAAGTGTGAAATTAACAATGAAATGTTGTGCAAACAAAAAACAGGTTATAGGTTAGGTTAGGTTAGTTTGAGGATTGCCTTACCTTTACATTTGATACCTTTGAAGAATCTTGCCCGTTATCGGCGGAGCTATCGGCCCCACCAAAGACTACTCTATACTGGACTTGCTACTCATTTTGGGCTATTTCCAGTGGAGGCCAGTTTTGCGATTCCTGCTATTTTCGAACATCACTCCCTTTTCCCTTCCTAAGGTTTATCAGTATATAATATATATGATATACCATTATCTTCGTAAATGTTTGTTCTATAATATTATCAAATAAAAAACAGTAAAATACACTAAAGAAATGCCATTATGAGAGAGTGAAGAAATATGCATGAACTTAATATGCACTTGAACTCATCGTCATTTAATATTTTGCAAAAAAACATTTTAGATGAAACATATCAATAGAAGCGGATTTTCATTAGCTTTCCATTGATATATTTCGTTTTCTGATAAATGGATCAGAACCATGCATAAATTAGCGTTAACTAAAAAAATAACCATCTATCGGGATAATTACCCGATTGATGATGTTATTTATTTAGTTAACGCTAATTTATGCATGGTTCTAATTCATTTATCAGAAAACGAAATATAGCAATGGAAAGCTAATAACATTCCTCTTGTATTGATATGTTGCATGTAAAAAGTCCACGCAAAATATTAAATGGCGATGAGATTAAGCGAATTGATAATATTATAGTTCCAAACATTTACGAAGATTCATGCATATTTCTTCAGAGTCTCATAATGGAATTTCTTTAGTGTATTTTACTGTTTTTTATTTGATAATATTATAGAACAAACATTTACGAAGATAACAGTGTATCATATATACTGATAAGCCATAGTCTACTGTATTCATGGAACACTTTTTTACTTGCCGATCCGATTGATGATGTTATTTTTTTAGTTAACGCTAATTTATGCATGGTTCTAATTCATTTATCAGAAAACTAAATATATCAATGGAAAGCTAATGAAAATCCGCTTCTATTGATATGTTTCATCTAAAATGTTTTCTCGCAAAATATTAAATGGCGAAGAGTTTAAGTATATATTGAGGTCATGCATATTTCTTCACTCTCCATGGCATTTCGGTAGTGTATTTTACTGTTTTTTATTTGATAATATTATAGAATAAGCATTTATGAAGATAACGGTATATCATATATACTGATAAACCTTAGGAAGGGAAATAGGGGTGATGTTCTAAAATGGCAGGAATCGCAAAACTGGCCTCCACTGGTCATGGGCGGGTTGGCGCTGGGCACGAGTAGCAAGTCCAGTATAGAGTAGTCTTTGGCTCCACTCATTCCAGGTGTAGTATGTAGCTCCCTGTTCTTTGCCTCCAGGACCACTGAAGGCAGATTGTTGTCATTGGAGCTACTGTAGCCTTGTGTGGGTGGTTGGTCTGGGAAGTCAGCCAGCCACTTGTCAAGGGGATGTTTGAAGGTGTCCTTGGTGACGCCCGTTAGGTCCCGAATGTGTCTTGGGGCGCAATTGAAGAGGCGTGCACCATTGTGGGAGAAGCTGTGGTGTATGAGGGCTTGCAGTCCTGTAGAGGAGGTGCGTGTACTCTGTACATAGCACAGCCTACCTTTTCTAGGATTTCTGTTTTCCTCCATACCTACTTTTGGAGGCCAGACCTTCCAGGATTTTCCAGACATAGATTATGATGTACCTCTCTCGTCTGCGCTGCAGAGAGTAGAGGCTCAGAGAGTCTGTGGAGCCTCTCCCAGTAGTTGAGGTGCTGGAGGCCATATATCTTGTTGGTATAGGGCCTTTGTGGTGCTTCCAGCAGGGTGATGTCCTTTATTTTGTAGGGTGACCACTGACCACAGTTGGCAGCAGTACTCTAGCCTTGGTCTTACTAAGGACTTCCATAGCGTCGGCATGCAGGATTCTTCCCTTGTACGGAATGTTCTCAGGACCCATCCTGCTAGCTGTCGCGCTGTCTGGGTGATGGTGGTGTAGTGTAGGGAGAAAGTTCCATCGCTGCTCATATACACTCCCAGGTCTTTTGTGAAGTCTTTTGTTTGTATGGTTTGGTGTTGATACATATATTGAGTGGTGGTCTTTATGAAGGTATTTTTGACACATCTCAGAACTTCAAATTTTTCCCTGTTGAATTCCATATTGTTCTTTTCAGCCCACTCTATTATTGTATTGAGGTCCCACTGCAGTAGATCGGTGTCTGGGGATGTTTTTATTTTCTGCCGTATACGGGTGTTGTCAGCAAATGAAGTAGCAGTGGAATATCTGAGATCTGTGTCAATGTCTGATATCATGATCAGGAATAATAATGGGCCAAACACGATCCTTGGGGAACACCACTTAAGACTTTACATTGTGATGACTGTTTACTATTTATGGTGACAACTTGGTGCCTGTTGGTGAGAAAACTGTGGATCCATCTCCCTACTCTGCCAGTTATGCCAAGGTTCTTGAGTTTGTGGAGGAGGATTCCATGATCTACCTTGTCAAAAGCCTTGGCAAAGTCTAGGTAGACTACATCAGCATTATCTCCATCCTGTGTTGCTTCTAATATAGCTTAATGTGTTGTAGAAGCTCTGATAGGCAAGTCCTGCCTCTTCTGAAGCCATGCTGTCCATCATTAAAGGCCCCTCTTTCTGCCAGGTGGTTTACCATCTTGGCCCTCAGTATCCTTTCAAAGATAGGTTAGGTTGGATTAGGTTATTTAAATGGTTTGATTAGGTTATTTATTATTTGATGCTTTTACAAATGGAGTGTTTTTTCCTGTCAAAACATCTAAAAAGTGTATTTTTAGAAATTTGTCATCATATCTTCGAATTGCAAAAAAACACACTTTTAAGGTTTGCACAGGAAAAAGGTATTCTAGCGTTTGGCCATACTCACCCTCTCCCCCAAAACAAGCTTGGGGACCTGGGGGAATGCGGAATATTTGGCTGGGGTACAAAATATGCCTCGCAACTACATAGTTTTTGAGTTAGGGGTGTGCAAATATTCCCTAGATCTGGGGAAAATAGATTGGATTTCTTCCAAGTCCAGAGACGTGTGAACCTGACAATTCTCACAAAATGAAGACCGGAGTGTCGACAACCCCCCGCTATGAGGTAAGGTAAAATTTTGCTAGGTTACCGCCGTGTCGAGGGGTGCAGAGCCCCCCTCCCTGTTAGAAGGTTAGGTTAGATTATAATTATCGAGGGGTCGAGCCCGCTAGGAGATTAGGTTAAATTTGGTTAGGTTAGGTTATCGGTGGGTCAAAGCTCCCTGCTAGGTTAGGTTAAATTTGGTTAGGAACATATCCCTAGATATAAAGAAATTACCCTAGATGTAGGGAATTTTACACCATCCACGTAACTCCTTAATTAGGTGTTTCCGAAGCATTATTTGTTCCCCACCTAAAAAACCCGCATTCCCACAGGTCTCCAAGCTTGTTTGGGTGAAGGGGAAGAGTATGGGCGAACGCTAGAAATTTACCGAAAAAACTATCCATTAGGAAAAGCATCACATATTAAGCGAAAAAAATTCAAACTTGTCTGAATATCTTGCAACAGTCATAAACAAATTTTTTACCCTTAGTTTTCTTGAATAGTTTTGATGTGTATTGAATGAATCTGGCACTCGTTTTTGTCGGAAAGAATTTTTTTTACAAGTGTGGGAATGAATAGGTACCTGGAACTGACGCTGATAGGAACTCTCGCCGATGTCAGCGAGTGTTCTAATTTTTCACGTCGGCGAGTGTTCCTATTACGTACCTGCATTAAGGGATTACCGTATTTGCCGGCGCATAAGACGCGCCTCTATTTTACAAGTAGGTTTTTAGAAAAAATAAAATATTGGTGTTTTTGAGAGGGGGAAAAAAAAATCGTAAATTTATCAAGTTATTAAATAAAAAGGATTTGTAGGGGAAAGCAAATGATTATGAGCACATACAATATTCACAGTGCAATGAATGTGAATGCAAAATTATACTGGTTAAAATGTAAAGGGAATGACAGGGTAATCAAAATCGGTCATAATATATTGCAGGATGCCCCCACGAATTGATATTCTAATATTTTGCTACCTATGACATATAGCTTAGATTTAATGTTGTAGGTATGCCTTTGTTGCTTTTCTGCTATGTGTTTAGACTGGAATATTTGAAATATAGATATTGGTATTATTTTGGTAGTGGGCTTTCAAAAGTCCTAGAACTCTTACCTACATTATCGTGTAGCTTTCTTCATTCTGAGTATTTTGAGCCCCAATTCCTATGGCGCAATTGAATAATAATAGAATTACACGTAGTACCAAAAATCTACAGTTATTTCAGCCAGAAAGTTAAGCTAGGTTAAATCAAATTAGGTTAGGTTAGAGGTGGGGTTTGGTTTAGTAACAGATGATATAGAGAAAAAACGAATACAGTGTATTACCAATAATATGGCAGTGTGAAGCGTAGCAATGTTTGCGGGGCGGACCTGGAGGGGCAGGTTGCCCCCCTCCCCGCACACACATGTAAACAAACATTGATGTCCGACAAAAACGAGAGCCAGATTAATTCAAAACACATTAAAACTATTCAGGAAGACTAACTTTCGGCCTCGAAGTCGGTGGTTGCTCAATAACAAATATTTACGAAGATATTTAGGTAACACTGTCTGTAAGGTAGCCATCGCTACTTAGTGTTATTGTTGTAATTGTTGAAGGGCACCGTTGTCGGGATCGACAATATTTGGCCTGGTTTACACCTATGAATCTATCGCAGTCGCGAGGGTTGATTAGTCTTCTTCAGGAAGGTACAGGTGAAGGCTGCTTCACACTCTGAAATCACGGCAGCGTTTCATCAGACGTTCCTTGTATTCACACTATTTGTCACGGTTCCGTCATTTTCGGCAGTTCCTGCTCACCCTCTAAGCAGACATATGGTGCCTCAGAGGCTATGGTTGAAGAAATTTGCATTAATAGCACTTCTGGTGGATGAAGAAGAGGAGTTGAACTCTAAAAGACACTGTTTTGGGTACGGTACATAAAGCCTTGAGAAAACGATAATTATCAGCACGGCACAGTCTCATTACGTTAAAATATTCTTCCCCAGAAACCGTTACGTGACAGAACGGTGATGTATTGGAGCCGTGAAGTGTAACACGTCTATTTGTTTGAATGTAAGAAATTCTAACGGATGTGATGAGACGGTGCCGTGTCACCATGATGGTATGGTGTGATTAGGCCTTGAGGCGGACGATGTGGCGCCGTGATGGGTCTTGGTCTTGGTGCACCGTGTGGAAGACTTTTGTCCCGTCTACATCTACCGTTGCAGCCTTTTTACTAGCACTCTTTCATACAGTTTCCTTATCCGTAGAGGTACAGGGGTGAGGATTGAGGGGTCGAGGTAGTACAAAGACCTATGCTGTCTCCTATCCCACCTTGCTTACCACTGTAGTGGCGCTAACACAAACTCACACACAACTGCATCGGCTTAGGCCAAACCCCATGTCTGGGACCAGGATTAATGGGTGACCTGATGCTGACCTGACTTGTCCTCGCCGACACAACTGCAACACCAGCCAGGTAATTCAGTCAGCCACAGGACACACATAGACAAACACGCCGCGCACCTCTTATCCCCACGTTGTACAAACTCGCTGTCAAATAAACTACAAAGTAACGACGCCCTTTCTCCATCCTTGTGTGTATAGGCGGACTCCCCAAGATACTACACCTTCCTCTCACCGCTCACACTAAAAAAAAACTTTAACACGCTCTTTGATTCATTATTCCATTTATCAACAATACTCAGTCCAGCGAAAATTCCATCACCATTTTCTGCCTCCCTTCTACCATCTCCTTCCAACTGTTGTGTCAACTTGTGTGGCCCGAGTTGAATGCGGGTTAAGGCTACATCTAATATGCGGGATGTTTGTCTTTTCCATGGGTGCGGGGAGGAGTCTGAGCGGTAATGACCCATGGTGGGTGCGCAGAGGGCGTTGCCGAGTGAAGTATCCCAGGTGAAGCGGCAGACCTGAGATATCAGACGTTTTACAATGGAGAGGAGCAGCGGGGGGTGGATGATGTTTACATCTGACACGGCCATCTTGGCAGCAACAATCGCTATCTTGTTACCCCAGCTCTTGTTTTCTCTTAAACTCCAACCTTTTCTTAGTATTATGCATTACTGTTGATAACACAGTTACTAATTTGTGCTCAGTGGACTACTGCTCAACACAGATACTCCAGACCCTTTAGTAATACACCACCGGCTGTTCTGCATTCTCTGCCCGACCTCTCATGCGCTAATATGGCCGCATTAGACGCAGGGTGAACTTTGCATTCCTTTTTTAGGGAAAAAACTGCGTCTTATGCGCCGGCAAATACGGTAAATACCAACAATAGCCTGAATAGTTAGGTTCGGTTAGCTTCCTTTTCATATATTACAAATAGAACTGTCGCTGAAGATTTCCACGTCGGCGAGAGTTCCTATCGGCGACAGTTCCATAAACCGCTGAATACACGACCTTTCGAGCGAATGGCTATTCGAGCAGATGTCTATTCCCGCGATTTTTTATTTTTTATATTTATTATACATCTACCTATAGCGCCTATAGGCAGTGACCTCCAGTGCTCGGATGGTAGGCCCTGGAGGCTCACTTGAGGGCTGTGATGGTTGGCCCTCGCCCGTGGTGGCGCTGGCAGGATTTTTATAGTGACGCCTGTGATTAGAGGCTCATGCCGCCCCCCTGTGTCCTCCGATGCACTCGCAATCAAAGGTAGAGTTAATGGGCAGGGCATGTGTCCTGTTGTTTTAGGCCACTCGACGGTGCAGAAATATTTTAAGTGGATATATGGGTCTCACTCGGGATCGAACTCTGGTCTTCGAGGACGCCACCCGGTGATGCTAACCACTACTACCGCCTCCACAAGAATGTCTAATTAATCAGTAAGATCATAGATATACATGCACGCATGGTATTAAAAAATAAGGACTAACAAATTGCTTGTTATTTTAATTTAAGTATGTGCCAATAGTATTTGGAATTTGGAATTTATAACACTGAATTATACAAACTATCATAATACATAATTTTATTTTATTTGAACAATGTGCGTCAGTAGTACCGTATTTTTAAAACACTTTATATAAATTATCGATAATAATGGACGAGGTCTGCGCGGTCATTTTCAGAGATACTGACTAATTCTTCCTGAGCAGAAATAGGTGCTTTTTCTAATGGAGAGATTATTTTATTTTCCGGAAACCTATAATTTAAATTTTTTTTTAAATATCACTGAATCTTATTGTCGTCGGTCGTTTACATTAAATAAATTATCTCCATCAGAAAAGCACTAAAAATTGTCTGGGAAAAATTTGTCAGGGTCTCAGACAAGAGGGAAGTGACTATGAAAATATTTAGTATGTATCATTCTCCCGCCCGCCGCCGATTGGGCCAGCGGCCGCCGCCCACCTCTACTCAATGGCATGATTAGGTTTTCATAGGTTATATGTTTTCATTAAACCTACCTTAACCTTAACCTTAATCCTCTTACCTACTGAGGTGGTGGGATACAGCGAGCGACTTTGTGTGTATATCCCAGGTCGCTGAGGCCACTATAGACTTTACAAGAGTAAAAAAATGCGGACCTCAGTCAGCGAACACCCAGCACACTCCATGTCTAGCCGTAGACGGATTCAAATCAAAGCCTGACATCCTTTGTTTTAATTATAAACGCCTTTCAATAGCTGCCTAATGAACCGTTACTCTATTGGTGGAAACAAAAAATCTAAAGCCTGTCATTGGTTGTAAATATACACTACCCTCCACAGTTTCGCGCCTGCTTTCTTCCGGAGGCATAGCGAGAAACTCGCGGATCGCGAAACTCGGGTATTGAAAACACTGTAAAAATGCTTATTTAGTCCGGTGCGAGGTGTACCTACCATATATTACAGCTTATAAGACTCACTTTTTCCCCAAAAAATATCCTGAAAATGCCCCAAGCCCCTGTCCACCCAGCAGTGAATGGGTACCGGGTGTTAGCCTAGGGTTTGTGACCCGCCTCCCTGGGTGGTGGCTTCGGCCAACACTAAGTAGAGGAGAGAAGAGGAGGGAAGAGAGGAGCTTGAATTGAGCTTGAGTTGGGAGTCACCCAGCGGATGCTGTCGGTGAAGCCTTTAGTCCGGCGTTCTCCCACACACGTATTCTGTCCTACGAACGCTATTTGATCTTGATCTTGATATTACAGGTGGCCTATTCTTCATAGGCCAGGCCTTTGAACCGGTGTTGCATAAAATAAGTAACACCTCCAAATAAGTAGAACCTGACCTAGCTCACACACCCGCCGTTCCTTACTTATTTACCACAAAATACTCCTTTGTAAGTGATTAACAAGGACGTGTGTGGTACTGTGGTTGCTGGAGGTACTGGAGGAGACAGGAGAGAAGAGAGGAAGGCATTGGAGGTACCGTAGAGAAGGGAGGAAAGCATTAGTTTAGTGATTAGTTAGTAAGAGCAAGGCATAGAGTGATCTAGCTCTGTACACGTCTTATGTCTATGTTAGTGTGCTTTTATGTATGACAAGGCAGGTGAAGGGATTATCTTGTTAAAACCTTCCATCTCTGTCTCTCGATTAGTCTTCTTCTGACCTTTGATGCTTAGTATCGCTTCATAGGTCCTCTTCAAACTTCGTCTGCTTCGTTAACAGATTTGTCAACTCTTCCCTTGTCTATTTCACCTGGGATACTAAAACATTTTCATTTGTTTTGGTCTGAGTCAAGTGAGGGCGTCAGCTGATGGTTGTGTGACAGTGTTATACGGCAATAACACTTGTCACAATGCCTTCCTCTCTTCTCTCCTGTCTCCTCCAGAAACCACAGTACCACACACGTATTGGTTAATTACTTATAATGGAGTATTTTGTGGTAAATAAGTAAGGAACGTCGGGGGTGTAAGGTAAGGTGCTACTTATTTTGAGGTGTTACCTATCTTGTGCGACACCGGCTGCTCCTGTAGAGAAAAACACAAACAAAAAGGAAAAAACAAAGCAAAACTACATACAGGCTATACTAAGCAGGAAGGTAGGAAGACGTGTCCCGTACGTCTCTTATGGGAGGCGGTAGCAGAGTGGTTAGCGTCTCCAAGTGGCGTTCTCGGTGACCCGAGTTCGATCCTTGATGAGGGCTGTAAAATCCACTTGAAATCTTTCTCTGCACCGTTGAGTGGCCTAAGAACACCCACACGCTGCCCATTAACTCTACCTTCGATTGCGAGTGCATCGGAGGACACAGGAGGCGGCATGAGCCTAAAATCACAGGCGTCACTATAGAAATTCTGTCTGCGCCACCACGGGCGAGGGCCAACCATCACAGCCCTCAAGTGAACCTCCAGGGACTACCATCCCACCCCTGGAGGTCACTGCCTAACGGCACTGTAGCACACACACACACACACACACCAAGGGGGGGGGGGAAAAAACGTGTTCAAAGCAGCGCGAAACTGGGATATAATGCGCGAAAGTCGGGATGGTAAAAATTTAGGACTCAGCACGAAACTCGAGGATCGCGAAACTCGCATAGCGTGAAACTCGGGAGGGTACTGTAGATCGCTCAGTTTCCATTCACTCTGTACATTTTCATATTGTCTAACCAAAGACTGCTGTATACTGGACTTGTTACTCACGCTCCGCGCCAACCCGCCCGTGACCAGTGGAGGCCGATCGGCAAGGTAAAAAAGTGTTTCGAACATCACTCCCATTTCCCTTCCTTTGGTTTATCAGTATAAATGATATACTGTTACCTTCGTAAATGTTTGTTCTATAATATTATCAAATAAAAATAAGTAAAACACACTAAAGAAATGCCATTATGAGAACTGAAGAAATATGCATGAACTTATATTCAAATAAAGTCTTCACCATTTAATATTTTGTGAGAACATTTAACATGGAGCATATATATAGAATCGGATTTTCATTAGCTTGCCATTGATATATTTAGTTTCTGATAAATGAATTAGCATTGACTAAAAAATAACATCATCAATCGGATCGGCAAGTAAAAAAGTGTTCCATGAATACAGTAGACTGGTTTATCAGTATAAATGATACAGGAGAACCTCGTTTAACCGGCATTTAAAACAACGGCACTAATCGACCCAGGCTTCTTTTTTTTTTTTTTTTTTTTTTTTTTTTTTTCCACTGATAAACTCTGGAACTCTCTTCCTGTTTCTATTTTTCCACTTTCCTATGACTTAAATCTTTTCAAAAGAAGAGTAACAAGACACCTCCCGAACTAAATTGGCTCACCCCTCTTTTTTATTTTATTCTCTTACTGTCTTCTTTATAGGGACTGGCAACTAAGCGGGCTTTGTGTTACCCATTTTTGTTGTGCCCTTGGCCGGTTCCTTGTGATGAAAAAAAAAAAAAAAGGGGATTTTGGGCGATTCCATAAGAGTAACTCAAAACAACGGCAAAATGAGTTATCCAGCATGCGCTTCACCCCGAGGGTGCCGGATAAACGAGGTTCTCCTGTACATTGTTATCTTCGTAAATGTTTGTTCTATAATATTATCAAATAAAAAACAGTAAAATACAATAAAGAAATGCCATTATGGACTGAAGAAATATGCATGAACTAATTTTAATATTTACAAACACTCGCCATTTAATATTTTGCGAGATAAGTTTTACATGACTTACATGTTGTTTGTTTGTTTGTTTTTTTTGTTTTTTACATCACAAGGGACTGGCCAAGGGCACAACAAAAATGGGTAACACAAAGCCCGCTTAGTTGCCAGTCCCTATAAAGAAGACAGTAAGAGAATAAAATAAAAAAGGGGGATGAGCCAATTTAGTTGTCTTGTTACTCTTCTTTTGAAAAGATTTAAGTCATAGGAAAGTGGGAAAAAATAGAAACAGGAAGAGAGTTCCAGAGTTTACCAGTGAAAGGGATGAAAGAGTAAAGATACTGATTAACTCTTGCATTAGGAAGATGGACAGAATAGGGATGAGAATGAGTAGAAAGTCTTGTGCAGCGAGGCCGCGGGAGGGGGGGAGGCATGCAGTTAGCAAGTTCAGAAGAGCAGTGAGCATGAAAATAACGGTAGAAGAGAGCAAGAGAAGCAACATTGCGGCGGTGATTTAAAGATTGAAGACAGTCGGTCAGAGGAGAGGAGTTGATGAGACGAAAAAGCTTTTGACTCAACCCTGTTTAGGAGAGCTGTATGAGTGGATCCTCCCCAAACATGTGAGACATACTCCATACATGGGCAGATAAGGCCTGTAGAGAGCAAGTAATTGGGAGGGAGAAAAAAAAGGACGCAGATGCACAGGACACCTAACTTCTTAGAAGCTGTTTTAGTAGGGTGCCAATAGCGCATAGGGGTAATTTTCAAAGTCAATATTTTTCACGTACTTTTGTGGTATTCTGCCTTGTACAGTAAAAGCCTTTTAACTCGGATTTGATATAAATCGGCATGGCAAAGACAACGGTGCTTTTTTTTTTTTTTTTTTTTTTTTCCCGCCTATAGCGCATGTAGGCAGTGAAAATTGGATGTGTTTGGCCCTCGCCCGTGGTGGCGCAGGCAGGATTGTTATAGTGATGCCTGTGATTAGAGGCTCATGCCGCCCCTGTGTCCTCCCATGCATCACAGTCAAAGGTAGAGTTAATGGACAGGGCATGTTGGGGGTTCTTAGGCCACTCGACGGTGCAGAAAGATTTCAAGTGGATTTATGGTCTCACTCGGGATCGAACTCGGGTCTTCGAGAACGCCAATTTGATATATTCTACTCACCTATGAGAGACATAAGAAATGCTGTTATCAAGAGACAGTGTACAAGTCAGAAACAAACGAAAATTTCAGCCTTCTTCAAACCAAAGCCACACGCCAGCTCGGGAACTCAGCCCTCTACAATAGTGAGTCGGTGCAGTTCCGAGCATATCTCCCCCGATCTGCAACACATTTTCGACAGCGCACTGACCCGATGACATTAAAACTAATCGTACATTATGTTTTTAAAGGCCTGTTTCAGTTAAGGTACAAGTATAGTGTTGCGTAATAAATGCTTAAGTGATGTAAAATTAAGTGTGCGGTACAGTATGTATACAATACAGTACAGAGTTGTGATTATAAGTGATTAAAGTGATACCAGTTTAAAAGCGACTGAGTCCCAACATTTCTACATGTTAACAAGGCTCCCTCTCCTTGAATTACGCGCTGCTCCCGCTCATTGGAAGTGTAGTTTTTATGCTTTCTACGTAATTTTTTTTTTTTTTTTTTTTGCTAATACTCACATTTTCGGGAAATCTTTTATTTTTGNTCTAATTCTTCACCCTTTTCTAGCATCTTAAAAGTTTTCCTTATGTAGAGGTACGGGGTGAGGATTGGGGGGTCGAGTAGTACAAAGCTATGCTGTCTCCTATCCCCCTTGCTTCCCTGTAGTGGGCAAACACAAATCACACACACGCATCGGCTAGGCAAACCCTGTTGGACCGGGATTAATGGGTGACCTGATGCTGACCTGACTTGTCCTCGCCGACACAACTGCAACCCCAGCCAGGTAATTCAGTCAGCCACAGGACCAAAATAGACAAACACGCCGCGCACCTCTTATCCCCACGTTGTACAACTCGCTTCAAAAACTACAAAGAACGACGCCCTTCCTCCATCCTTGTGTGTATAGGCGGACTCCCCAAGATACTACACCTTCCTCTAAACCGCTCACACTAAAAAAAAACTTTAACACGCTCTTTGATTCATTATTCCATTTATCAACAATACTCAGTCCAGCGAAAATTCCATCACCATTTTCTGCCCCTTCTATCATCTCCTTCCAACTTTTTGTGTCAACTTGTGTGGCCCGAGTTGAATGCGGGTTAAGGCTACATCTAATAGGGCGGGATGTTTGTTTCTTTTCCTTTGGGTGCGGGGAGGAGTCTGGCGGAAATGCCCCATGGTGGGTGCGCAGGAGGGCGTTGCCGAGTAAAGTATCCCAGGTGAAGCGGCAGAACCTGAGATATCAGACGTTTTACAATGGAGGAGCAGCGGGGGGTGGATGATGTTTACATCTGACCGGCCATCTTGGCAGCAACAATCGCTATCTTGTACCCCAGCTCTTTTTTTTCTCTTAAACTCCAACCTTTTCTTAGTTTTTGCATTATGTTGATAACACAGTTCTATTTGTGCTCAGTGGACTACTGCTCAACACAGAAAACTCCAGACCCCTTTAGTAATACACCACCGGCTGTTCGCATTCTCTGCCCGACCTCTCATGCGCTAATATGGCCGCATTAGACGCAGGGTGAACTTTGCATTCCTTTTTTAGGGAAAAAACTGCGTCTTATGCGCCGGCAAATACGGTAAATACCAACAATAGCCTGAATAGTTAGGTTCGGTTAGCTTCCTTTTCATATATTACCAAATAGAACTGTCGCTGAAGATTTCCACGTCGCGGAGAGTTCCTATCGGCGACAGTTCCATAAACCGCTGAATACACGACCTTTCGAGCGAATGGCTATTCGAGCAGAGGTCTATTCCCGCGATTTTTTATTTTTTATATTTATTATACATCTACCTATAGCGCCTATAGGCAGTGACCTCCAGTGCTCGGATGGTAGGCCCTGGAGGCTCACTTGAGGGCTGTGATGGTTGGCCCTCGCCCGTGGTGGCGCTGGCAGGATTTTTATAGTGACGCCTGTGATTAGAGGCTCATGCCGCCCCCCTGTGTCCTCCGATGCACTCGCAATCAAAGGTAGAGTTAATGGGCAGGGCATGTGTCCTGTTGTTTTAGGCCACTCGACGGTGCAGAAATATTTTAAGTGGATATATGGGTCTCACTCGGGATCGAACTCTGGTCTTCGAGGACGCCACCCGGTGACGCTAACCACTACTACCGCCTCCACAAGAATGTCTAATTAATCAGTAAGATCATTGATATACATGCACGCATGGTATTAAAAAATAAGGACTAACAAATTGCTTGTTATTTTAATTTAAGTATGTGCCAATAGTATTTGAAATTTGGAATTTATAACACTGAATTATACAAACTATCATAATACATAATTTTATTTTATTTGAACAATGTGCGTCAGTAGTACCGTATTTTTAAAACACTTTATATAAATTATCGATAATAATGGACGAGGTCTGCGCGGTCATTTTCAGAGATACTGACTAATTCTTCCTGAGCAGAAATAGGTGCTTTTTCTAATGGAGAGATTATTTTATTTTCCGGAAACCTATAATTTTTTTTTTTTTTTAAATATCACTGAATCTTATTGTCGTCGGTCGTTTACATTAAATAAATTATCTCCATCAGAAAAGCACTAAAAATTGTCTGGGAAAAATTTGTCAGGGTCTCAGACAAGAGGGAAGTGACTATGAAAATATTTAGTATGTATCATTCTCCCGCCCGCCGCCGATTGGGCCAGCGGCCGCCGCCCACCTCTACTCAATGGCATGATTAGGTTTTCATAGGTTATATGTTTTCATTAAACCTACCTTAACCTTAACCTTATCCTCTTACCTACTGAGGTGGTGGGATACAGCGAGCGACTTTGTGTGTATATCCCAGGTCGCTGAGGCCACTATAGACTTTACAAGAGTAAAAAAATGCGGACCTCAGTCAGCGAACACCCAGCACACTCCATGTCTAGCCGTAGACGGATTCAAATCAAAGCTGACATCCTTGTTTTAATTATAAACGCCTTTCAATAGCTGCCTAATGAACCGTTACTCTATTGGTGGAAACAAAAAATCTAAAGCCTGTCATTGGTTGTAAATATACACTACCCTCCACAGTTTCGCGCCTGCTTTCTTCCGGAGGCATAGCGCGAAACTCGCGGATCGCGAAACTCGGGTATTGAAAACACTGTAAAAATGCTTATTTAGTCCGGTGCGAGGTGTACCTACCATATATTACAGCTTATAAGACTCACTTTTTCCCCAAAAAATATCCTGAAAATGCCCCAAGCCCCTGTCCACCCAGCAGTGAATGGGTACCGGGTGTTAGCCTAGGGTTTGTGACCCGCCTCCCTGGGTGGTGGCTTCGGCCAACACTAAGTAGAGGAGAGAAGAGGAGGAGGAAGAGGAGGGAAGAGAGGAGCTTGAATTGAGCTTGAGTTGGAAGTCACCCAGCGGATGCTGTCGGTGAAGCCTTTAGTCCGGCGTTCTCCCACACACGTATTCTGTCCTACGAACGCTATTTGATCTTGATCTTGATATTACAGGTGGCCTATTCTTCATAGGCCAGGCCTTTGAACCGGTGTTGCATAAAATAAGTAACACCTCCAAATAAGTAGAACCTGACCTAGCTCACACCCCCGCCGTTCCTTACTTATTTACCACAAAATACTCCTTTGTAAGTGATTAACAAGGACGTGTGTGGTACTGTGGTTGCTGGAGGTACTGGAGGAGACAGGAGAGAAGAGAGGAAGGCACTTGGAGGTAACCGTAGAGAAGGGAGGAAAGCATTAGTGTATGATTAGTTAGTAAGAGCAAGGCATAGAGTGATCTAGCTCTGTACACGTCTTATGTCTATGTTAGTGTGCTTTTATGTATGACAAGGCAGGTGAAGGATTATCTTGTTAAAACCTTCCATCTCTGTCTCTCGATTAGTCTTCTTCTGACCTTTGATGCTTAGTATCGCTTCATAGGTCCTCTTCAAACTTCGTCTGCTTCGTTAACAGATTTGTCAACTCTTCCCTTGTCTATTTCACCTGGGATACTAAAACATTTTCATTTGTTTTGGTCTGAGTCAAGTGAGGGCGTCAGCTGATGGTTGTGTGACAGTGTTATACGGCAATAACACTTGTCACAATGCCTTCCTCTCTTCTCTCCTGTCTCCTCCAGAAACCACAGTACCACAACACGTATTGGTTAATTACTTATAATGGAGTATTTTGTGTAAATAAGTAAGGAACGTCGGGGGTGTAAGGTAAGGTGCTACTTATTTTGAGGTGTTACCTATCTTGTGCGACACCGGCTGCTCCTGTAAGAAAAACACAAACAAAAAGGAAAAAAACAAAGCAAACTACATACAGGCTGTACTAAGCAGGAAGGTAGGAAGACGTGTCCCGTACGTCTCTTATGGAGGCGGTAGCAGAGTGGTTAGCGTCTCCAAATGGGCGTTTTGGTGACCCGAGTTCGATCCTTGATGAGGGCTGTAAAATCCACTTGAAATCTTTCTCTGCACCGTTGAGTGGCCTAAGAACACCCACACGCTGCCCATTAACTCTACCTTCGATTGCGAGTGCATCGGAGGACACAGGGGGCGGCATGAGCCTAAAATCACAGGCGTCACTATAGAAATTCTGTCTGCGCCACCACGGGCAAGGGCCAACCATCACAGCCCTCAAGTGAACCTCCAGGGACTACCATCCCACCCCTGGAGGTCACTGCCTAACGGCACTGTAGGCACACACACACACCAAGGGGGGGGGGGGAAACGTGTTCAAAGCAGCGCGAAACTGGGATATAATGTGCGAAAGTTGGGATGGTAAGAATTTAGGACTCAGCACGAAACTCGAGGATCGCGAAACTCGGGAGGGTACTGTAGATCGCTCAGTTTCCATTCACTCTGTACATTTTCATATTGTCAAACCAAAGACTGCTGTATACTGGACTTGTTACTCACGCTCCGCGCCAACCCGCCGGTGACCAGTGGAGGCCGATCGGCAAGGTAAAAAAGTGTTTCGAACATCACTCCCATTTCCCTTCCTTTGGTTTATCAGTATAAATGATATACTGTTACCTTCGTAAATGTTTGTTCTATAATATTATCAAATAAAAATAAGTAAAACACACTAAAGAAATGCCATTATGAGACTGAAGAAATATGCATGAACTTAATATTCAAATAAAGTCCGCCATTTAATATTTTGTGAGAACATTTAACATGGAGCATATATATAGAATCGGATTTTCATTAGCTTGCCATTGATATATTTAGTTTTCTGATAAATGAATTAGCACCATGCATAAATTAGCGTTGACTAAAAAAATAACATCATCAATCACACAAAGCCCGCTTAGTTGCCAGTCCCTATAAAGAAGACAGTAAGAGAATAAAATAAAAAAGAGGGGTGAGCCAATTTAGTTCGGGAGGTGTCTTGTTACTCTTCTTTTGAAAAGATTTAAGTCATAGGAAAGTGGAAAAATAGAAACAGGAAGAGAGTTCCAGAGTTTACCAGTGAAAGGGATGAAAGAGTAAAGATACTGATTAACTCTTGCATTAGGAAGATGGACAGAATAGAGATGAGAATGAGTAGAAAATCTTGTGCAGCGAGGCCGCGGGAGGGGGGGAGGCATGCAGTTAGCAAGTTCAGAAGAGCAGTGAGCATGAAAATAACGGTAGAAGAGAGCAAGAGAAGCAACATTGCGGCGGTGATTTAAAGATTGAAGACAGTCGGTCAGAGGAGAGGAGTTGATGAGACGAAAAGCTTTTGACTGAACCCTGTTTAGGAGAGCTGTATGAGTGGATCCTCCCCAAACATGTGAGACATACTCCATACATGGGCGGATAAGGCCCCTGTAGAGGGCAAGCAATTGGGAGGGAGAAAAAAAAGGACGCAGATGCCACAGGACACCTAACTTCTTAGAAGCTGTTTTACTAGGGTGCCAATAGCGCATAGGGGTAATTTTTCAAAGTCAATATTTTTTCACGTACTTTTGTGGTATTCTGCCTTGTACAGTAAAAGCCTTATAACTCTGAATTTGATATAACTCGGCATGGCAAAGACAACGGGGCTTTTTTTTTTTTTTTTTTTTTTTTCCCGCCTATAGCGCGTGTAGGCAGTGAACTTGTGATGGTTGGCCCTCGCCCGTGGTGGCGCAGGCAGGATTGTTATAGTGATGCCTGTGATTAGAGGCTCATGCCGCCCCCTGTGTCCTCCCATGCACTCACAGTCGAAGGTAGAGTTAATGGCCCGGGCATTTTGGGTGTTTTTAAAAGGCCCCCCAAAACGGTCCCAGAAAGATTTAAAGTGGTTTAGGGGGTCTCACTCGGGATCAAACCTCGGGTTTTCCCCGAGACCCCCAATTTTTGATATATTTCCTCTCACCTATGGGGAAAACTTTAAGAAATGCTGTTACGGAGACAGTGTACAAGTCAGAAACAAACGAAAAATTTTCACCCTTCTTCCCCCCAAAACCCACACGCCAGCTCGGGAACCCGGGCCCTCTAAAATAGGGGGTCTGGTTGCAGCTTCCTGAGCTTTAATCCCCCCTATCTCCCAACTCACTTTTTTGACCCCCAGCACTGCCCCCGGTGCCATAAAAACTAATTCTGTACTTAGGTTTTTAAGGGCCCTTTTTTCATTTTTAAAGGTAAAAGTATATGTTCCCCAAAATTAAGTGCTTAAGGGGGATGTAAAATTTAATTTTCCCGGTAAAAAGGCACGGGTATACAATCCCAGTACAGAGTTGTGATTATATAGTGATTAAAGTGACACAGTTTTAAAAATGCGACTGAGTCCCCCAAAACATCTTCTACATGTTACAAAAAGGGGGCCTCCCCTCCCCTTTAAATTCCCTCCCTTTCTGCAAACCCGCTCATTGGTTTTGTAGTTTTTTTGTTTTTAACAGAAACTGAAATTTTTTTTTTTTTTTTTTTTTTTTTTTTTTTTTTTTTTTTTTACCCATATCAGAGGGGGACTTTTTACATAACTGGGCCCCACATTAAATAACTCGGCAAGGGCCAGGGGCCCCTATGGGGTCCCGGGGAGTTAAAAGGGCTTTTAACGGGTCTTAGAAACTGCCCGTGTGCAAAGTTTCGGGCTAATCATTTGATTTTTAGAGGGGGCGGATCGTCTTGAAACATTTTCCTCTTTTCCCCCCCCGGTCTGCCCCACGAAAAAAGAAAACTGAATTTTGGTTTTCTTGGCCAAGTTTTCCCTACTATCACAGGAGCAAAATTTCCCACCGTGGAGACTTTTTTAACAAACGATTTTCTACGCAAAACAAGGAAGGAAAAGACGGTGCAGCTGAGGCTGCAAAAAAGGCCCCCTCGATTTCCCTGGACAGAGCTAGGACCCCCACCATCACAGAAACTAGCGTGAGGGGGAAAATTTTCCCGGGCCCTTTTCCCGATGAGGGGGAAGTTTCCAAAGAAAAAAGGGCAAAAATAATCGGGAGTCACGCCTCCAAAAAACCAGAAGACCTTCCAAAAATTTCCCGACCTTTTTAACATCCCCCAAACTCCGACCCCCTCACTTTTTTGACCTTTTCCCTGAAAAAAGGGAAATTTCCTTTTGCCCAGGGGGAAAAGGGGGAAGGGGGGGTTCGATGGCTGTCTGGACAAGAAGCTGAAAGAATCTTTTGCCGACGTAAAATTTCTCTCTCACGTAGCCGTCAACAGACGCCAAAAAGGAAAAAATTTGGTGGGCGGGAGTCGTCATGGGCTGAGTCATAAAGAAGCCAACGCTCCCAAACCACATCGCCTTTTTCTTCCGACCCCGGGGTCCTTCTCCCCAAAGGTTTGAGGCCCCGGGGGCACGAAGTCCGTCCTATCCCCTAAATCTCGTCGGACCCTTGAAAAGAACGGGGGTTCAAAAACCGCCAAGCCCTTCAAATTGTGGCGGCTAAGGAAATAGTTTGGGCCACAAATCCACAAGACTTTTTGCTAAAAATCCCGAGCCCCTTTTCGACAGGAAAGGCGAAGTACAGGTCCATTTTGGGCAAAGGGAACATCAAAGAGACTTTCGGGTCCTTTTAAAACCCCTTTTAAACCGTTCATTGGGAGGGGAAAATCCTTCCTCGGGGACGAGGGTCACTCGCGCCAAAAGACTCGCCATCCTCTCACGGAAAGGGTGGGAAACCCTCCTAGGGTCCTGAAACGGCACCCCGGGAACGGGTTATCCCGCCGAACAGCTGTGTTCGAGGTTTCTAGAAGACTGGGGGGTCCGGGAACGGGGTCGGGGCGATGTGCTTCGACACAACCGGGTGCCAACATTTGGAGCCTAAATTTTGGGCATGCCCCATTTTGCAACAGAAGATGGGCCCGCCCCCCTCGTTTCACTTGCTTGCCGTCATCACGCCCACGAATTTGTCCTTGGGAAGGGGCCTTTTCCCACGTGGTTTTGGGGGCATCTTCTGGGCCCCGAGATCACCATCTTCTCTCGCTTCAAGACTACTGGTCTTACATCAACCAGTCGGCAATAAACCCCCCCCACCCAACGAAGATCTGCCGGGGACTGGTCTCCGAGGGACGATCTCATTCAAATTTTAAACGTCCCGCTTCAACAAAGCGCCCCCGTGACGATTAAGGAACCGCTGAGCTGACATCCTTTTTCCTTTGGGGGGCTCTTCCGAAGACCTCGATCCCTAGCCCCCGGGGCGCTTTTTTTATCGAGCGCGTTGGATGGCGCGTATCCCTTTTTCGCTCTGAAGATATCTTGTTTCGGGGGGGAGCTGATGGAGTCCCTCACACCTCGAAAATTTTTAAACCCTCCACAGCGGTTCTCATCGTTCGCAAACCAGATCTACGTCCTGCGTGGTTTTAAAACGACGGGTTTCCCTCCCCACGCTCCCGCCCGATCTTGGATTCGCTAAGGACTCCTTCAGTAACCACACGAAAAATATTCGGAAGGCCTGCTTTTACCACTCGAACCCCATTTTTTGGGACTTTCGAAGATCTCATTTGGCCCGTCACTGTTCGACCACGTCTCCCTGTCTCCGGGAAACAAGCAAATTTTACACAATGTACAGGCCTTCTCTAAAGATAAGGACCGAGGGAAACCCCCCAAACGGAAAAAAAAACTTCCCTCATCACAAGTTCCTGCGCTGTTTTTTCCCAAAACCCGCCCTCCTTCGCCACGAAAAATTCCCTCCCCCTTTCGAAGCTCTTGATTTTTGACCGAAATTCCTGTCCGCCAACCCTTTGTAAGTGGGAGGAAAAGGAATGTAAAAGCGAGGCCTGGGCCCCCGAATCGAGGGACTTTGGGGTCTCAACGACAAGCCGGCGAGGGTGGGGCTCATCCGTCCTTCAACTCCGGCTGACCAAAGGCGAGGAACAAACGGGCCCGTTCCTCCTCCAAGTTGTGGAGGCCCCCTCGCCATCAACAGCCCGGGGCCTCGAAGGGTTCCCTTCCCCGGCCCCGCCGGGCCCCAATGAGTTTGGGGGGGCTCCCCATGATCCCCCCCCCCCCCCCCCCCGAGGGGCTAATACTCACCAAGGGGGGACCAGCAGCCCTGCTGGGGAAGGGATTTTCCGGGTTGTTTCCCCCTTTTAAGGATACATCCCCTTCCTTAATGGCCGTGCATAAGGGTAAAAAACAAAGTTTAAACTGCCCCCCTAAAAAATCAACCGATTGAGGGCAAACTTTGCATCCCATTGGTTTTTTGCAAAGGGACCATTAAACCAAAATAGGAAAAAAAATTCAAACTTTTGTTTTTTTTTGGCACCCCCACTGTTTTTGCAAGAGAGGGGAAATTTTTAGATTTTTCCCGTTTTAGATTTAGTTCAGATTTTTTTAAAAAAGGATAGTCCCCCAAATGTTTATTTAGAAGGGGACATTGAGTGTCCTTTAAAAAGAGGGATGTTATCTGGAAGGTTTTGTCCCAGTAGATAGGTGAAGAAATTGGGTTTTTTAGGCATTGAACAAACCAAGGGTTTTCTTTGCCCCAAACAGAAATTATAGAAAAATCAAGTTAGGCGCTCGGGGGCCCCTCTCCATGAATCCCCTTATTCCTGTTTTAGTTGGGCGTCCCAATAAACGACGTTGAAAAAAAGCGGGGGAATCATCAGCGTAGAGGGGATGGGGCTTTGATTTGACTTAGAAGTCATTATGAAAAATAAAAAGAGTGGGGATGGGACAGAACCTGGGAACACCACTATGATAGATTTAGGAGAAAACAATGCCCTCTACAGTAGCTGAAATAAAAGGGTTTGAAAGGGAAAACTTAAAAATGAAAGTACAGAAAAAGGGAAGAAACCAAATGAGGGTTTTTTTGGAAAATTTAAAAGATTTGGCCAGACTCTATAAAAAGCTTTTGTTGTCGGGGGAAAACAAAAAAAAGTTTCACCAAAAAACCCCTAAAGGAGGAGACCAAGATTCAGTGGGAAAAGCTAAAAGATCGCCAGTAGATCCCCCTTTACGGAAACCGTACTGCGATCGATAAAGATTTGAGCGATGTTTCTAAAATCTTCTTTTTAAAGTATGATTCAAAAACTTTAAAAAGGCAGGAATCAAACTTTTTAGGGACGGTAGTTTGAAGGTTAGAAGGTCACCCTCCTTAAAAACTTTTGGATTAGAACTTCCGAAAGAAGGGAAAGGTAAAAAGTAATAGAAAAAACGGAAAATTTTGACCAGGCAGGGTGAAAAGCACAGAAGAACAGTTTTTGGGGGAAATAGGAGGGACCGTAACCCTTCCCGAGGATTTAACCAGAAAAGGGCAAAAAAAACCATTCCGGGACTTATGACAGGATAATATAGTCAGAGGGGGGGGGAAAAGGGGGGAAACAACCTTCATCAACCAGAGTGGAATTTTAAAAAGGGTTTGAGAAAAGATTCGCTTTAGAAGTAGATGAGACAGCTGGGGAGCCATCTGGGGAAGCATAGGAGGAAAGAAAGAAAAAAATTTGTTAGAGATTTTTATTAGTAGAGCCGAAGTCACAAGAGGAATTTGATTAAAAAAGATTTTGACATTTTCTATGAATGAAAGATTTTTTGGTTAGTTGAAGAAAATTTTGGGGCATGATTCGGGCAGAAATAAAAAGGGGATGAGTATCAGGGAGGGTGCTTACGGTCCTTTTGTGACCACCTTCAATCTGGGACGCATGAGAAAAGCAAGTTAAACCCAAAGGGTTGACGGGCTTTTAGGATTAGAGAAAGTGTGGGGAAAGACGCCTTCATGCCAAACTATGACCTCACTATGCGCTTGCTCAAAGAGAGGGGCTTTGACAGGGAAGCAGTATCATTTCCCTGGAAAATCAGAGTAGTAAGCTTAGTCTTCCCACTTAGCTGAGTTTTAAAAAAAAAGGCCCCCAAAAACCCCTCCGCTTAGGTGGGTTCCCGAGACGGTACCGGAGTGATGGACAGGTTTCAGAAATAAGATTGTGAGCGGAGAAAACCCCCCCGGGGAAATAGTTTTTACAGAGTAAGCGAAGGTTTAGTAGTTTTTGGAAAAGATCAAGAATGTTGGGCGTGTCTCCCAAAGGGGGTCAGGATTACGGGTAGGGGGGCGCACCAGCTGCTCTAGGGCTTTGGGGGTAGAAAAAGTTGTTTAGGGTTTTTCACCCGGTTGTCCTGAAAAAAAGATGATAGCCAAAACTGGTGGGGAACATTGAAGTCCCCAGAAAGGAAATTTCAGCTAAAGGAAAATGAGATGAGATGTGCTCCACTTTTAGTTAATAGTCAAAAAATTTTTACAAAGTCAGAGGATTTGGTGAGAGATAAAAGCCAAAAAAATTTAGTAAGAAGGGGACATTGAAGTCGAACCAGATGGTAAAAAATTTTGGGGAAAACAAGGCCGTGGGCACGAAGGCAAGTGATGTCATTTCGTACATATATCAACAGCCATTTGGATTTTAAAATGAAATAGAGACAGTAGAGGGGCAGAAAAAGATTGCTGTCAGTGCCCACAGACAGATGGGTTTCGGTGAGGAAAAAAGATGAGGTTTTTAGGAGGGAGATGATGTTCAACAGAGAGAAAATTAGATCTAAGACCCGAAAGTTGGGAGAAGTTTAAGGAAGAAAGGGTATCAAGACCCTCGAGTCGCATTTTAAGACTGTCCGACCTGGGGGGAAATTTTTGGGCCCCCCCCCATTGGGGCTCCGACAGGGCGATTTAAAGGGCTAATAAAATTTGAGTGAAGATAGTTAGGGTGTAAGTGCATGTATGTAATGTGGTAGAAAGGAATTTCTTTAGAGTGCAGGGTGCAGCTACTCTCTTTTTGTATTGAGCCAAAGGGGGAATGGAAAGAGGGACCGGGAGATTTAATGATAATCTGAAACCCCCCTCAACTCCCGTAGTACCTCCCCGGGGATTTCACCCTGGCGGGAGCTGTCGACTGCCACTCCCTAATTAGCAAATGAATTAGCACCATGATAAAATTGCGTTTAAATAAAAAATAACTCATCAATCGGGATCGGCAAGTAAAAAAGTTTTCCCTGAATCAGTAGATATGGTTTATCACTATAAATGATACACGTTTTTCTTGTAAAGTTTTGTTTTAATAAAATTTTCAAATTAAAGCGTAAATAACTAAAGAATCCTTATGAGACTGAAGAAATAGCAAGAAAACCCTGCATAAACCCTGAAAACCCGAACCACCATGCCAAATGCACCATGCAAAAAATTTTCTTTAAATTAAAAATTTTAAAAATTATCTCGGGTAATTTGCACGATTAATGTTGTTATTTATTTAGTTAAGGCTAATTTATGCATGGTGCTGATTCATTTATCAGAAAACAAAATATTTCAATGGAAAGCTAATAAAAGTCCGCTTCTATTGATATGTTTCATGTAATATGTTTTCTCGCAAAATATTAAATGGCGAAGAGTTTAAGTGAATATTAAGTTCATGCATATTTCTTCACTCCCATAATGGCATTTCTTTAGTGTATTTTACCGTTTTTTATTTGATAATATTATAGAACAAACATTTACGAAGATAACGGTATATCATTTATACTGATAAAACCATAGGAAGGGAAATGGGAGTAATGTTCGAAAATGTCAGGAATCGCGGCACTGGCCTCCACTGGAAATAGCCCAAACTGAGTAGCAAGTCCAGTATACAGTAGTCTTTGGTCTAAGGATCAAATCAATTTGAGAAGACAACGGCTATGACAGTTCCCTAACGTTATAGATCGTTCAATTTTCATTTACAGTAAAAGCCTTATAACTCGGAATTTGATATAACTCGGCAAGGCAAAGACAATTATTATTATTAGTAGTAGTAGTAGTAGTAGTAGTAGTAGTAGTAGTAGTAGTAGTAGTATTATATTTATTTATTTTTATTTTTTTTTTTCTTTATTTTTTTATTTTTTTTTTTTTCTTACATTTTATTACATTTTTTTTTTACATCTATGCCTACAGTGCGTGTAGGCAGTGAGCTCCAGGGGGATGGTAAAGGCCGTGGAGGCTCACTTTAGGGCTGTGATGGTTGGTCCTTGCCTGGTGGCGCAAGCAGGATTCTTATAGTGACCCCTGAAATTAGAGAGATTGAGATCAGAGATCAGACAGAGATCTATTTTCCTTTTATTTTTGTTATAAATCAGATAGAAAGCCTAGAAGTGAAATGAGTTGACGCGTGAAGTCGCAATTTTTTTGATTCAATCTCCCCGCCAAAATCTCCCCCCCCACCACTCCCCCCCCGGGCGGTCGCCCCCACAATTAAACCACTTTGTCGCAGCAACAGGACTTTTCGGCATTTTTTATTCTTCGTTTTTCCAAAGCTTGCTTATTGTTTTTTTACAAGCTTTCCCCAGCGCAGCAAGACGTCTTAGAAAACGGTGAACATCCCCCAAATTTTTAAATGCCACATATAATGTAAAAAAATATATTAAGCTTTGCTATCGAGGGAGTTAATTTTGCATTAAATTGCTATTTATAAAAACGTTATCGTATGCTGTCACCCATACAAAGTAGAACAACAGAAAGAACTATTTTTTGGGTATTCAAAGGGGTTTTGCAAAATTTTATCGCGAAATTATTTATGAAAATATTAGTCGCGGAGCCAAAACACAGAAACCCAAACCTTTGAGTTAAAACTGCCAGCGACCACTGGCATTTCCGAGTTGCAGTTCTTGGAATTAAGGGCTCGCCCCCCCCCCCTGTGTCCTCCCATGCACTCACAGCAAAAGGTAGATTTAAGGGACGGGCATGTGGGGTTTTTGGGCCCAACGAGGTGCAAAAAGTTTCAAGTGGTTTATGGGTCTCACCGGGGACGAACCGGGGCTTGAGAACGCCACTCGGGACGCTAACCACTCTGTACCGCCTCCCCTAAACTGCATTTTTGGGTTTTTCATCGGCATATCTCCCCTCAAAACCTCTTGTGGAACTTTAAAGCAGAAAGTCAGCAAAAAATAATGTATCTCGGCATATTGATTTTATAACTGCACTTTTTGCTTACACTCGGCATACCTCGTCGATAAAAGCGTGTTTTTTTGCCCTTTTTTGCCCCTTTTCCCTGCGGCTCAGGTTTAAAATTTCTTCCCCTTCCTGCTGAAACACCCTTGCGTGATGGAGCTGACATTTGAAATACAGTATTTGATGAAACCCCAAAAACGTAAAATAGGTGGCAAAGAAAAAGAAAGGGCGGGAACCAGCGTGTAGGCTGCAGCTGCTGAGCCGTGTTTTTTGTCGTCCAAGCACCGTCTTGGTACGAATTCCGTTTTTTTTTCGAAATTGAAAAAGGATTTGGGTTTTTGTTTTAAAAACACAACAAGCTTGGTAGGAGCCCAAAAAAAATAAAACAAAGCAAAACATTGCAAACAATATCAAAAGTAGTTTTAACATACATTTTAGCAAGGGTTTTGGGTTGGGGGTTTGTAAACCCCGACTGTGCTTGGGGACAAAAAACGGCTACACGCTGGTACCCCACCTTGCTTTACTTTGCCACCCATTTTTTTCGTTTTTGGGGGTTACTCATACAGTACTGTATATCAACATTTGGTCCATCACGCAAGGTGTCTCCCGGAAAGGGAAAAAAAATTGAAAAGCCGGGCCCGCAGGAAAAGGTAAAAAGTGCTGGGAAGGATGGATCAGGTGCGTCCATCGGCTATTTTTGGGGAGTTTTATACAAAACCAGCACTTCTCCCCCCCCTTTAGGTAATGTAGTTTTTTGCTTTTTTCAGACTTATTAATTTTTTTTTTTTTTTTTTGGTAACCATTCAGGAGGAATTCTAAAATCGGCACATTTAAAACTCGGCAAGGCCGGGGCAGAGCCCCTATTGTGCCCAGTTTTTAAGCTTTTTACTGTATATAGTATTATTTAATTTTTTGCTTTGTACTTTAGTTTTATTTCCCCCGTCCATGTATTATTTTTTTTTTCTTGGTATGCTTCGGTTTAGAATAATTTATTTATTATTATTTATGCGCATAGTACAGGATCTTACTTTTTCTCTTTCAACCCACCCACCTTAGGTCCTTTTCCCCGCAGGGGAGATGAGCAGCTGGGGCTTGGGGCAGGGGGGTGCGGGAAGTGTACCTGATCAAAATGTACCCCAAAAAGAGTGGCCCACCTTCAGCCATGCTCCCAGGGCATCCCATCAAGCCCCACAGAATACATTTAGAAGCACACCATGGCAGGACTAGTGGAGTAGGGGACCTGTTTGTTGCAGGAGGGAATTTTTTGTGAATAATCTTGTTTTTTTTGGGATAAATTTTCGGGTTACTTTTCCAAGGTCTTTGAAAAGGATAACTACTTTGAACCCAAGGATAACTACTTTGAACCAAGGATAACTACTTTGAACCAAGGATAATTTACTTTGAACCAAGGATAACTACAGTAAACCATCTCTAATTCTAACTAATTGGGGGAGACCGGGGTCGAATTAGCGTAAGTCTGAAATTATCCGAGGGTTACCTCTAGCCCCTCCACACAATAAGAACTCACTCCAACATGCCAAACAGCACAGATTGTATACTTGTACTCACCAAATCCATTGTATTTATACGATAATTAAAAGTACACACACTTATAATACCACATGAAAATGATAATAATAATAAAATTACAATAGAACATAATTTTTTTTTTTATTATACACATAAAAACTCAAAAAACCTCAATTTCTTATTACTTAAAGATTAGATTATACACCCACACACATTTTCACCTTGTAATGTTTTTTATCATACTCCTAAGTTAGGAAAATACAGTACCTCCTACACACACACACAGATTAAATTATATTCCCCTCTCTCTCTCCCCTCTCTCTCTCTCTCTCTCTCTCTCTCTCTTTTCTCTCTCCTCTCATCTCTCTTCTCTCTCTCTCTCTCTCTCTCTCTCTCTCTCTCTCTCTCCCCTCTCTCTCTCTCTCTCTCTCTCTCTCTCTCTCTCTCTCTTCTCTCTTCTCTCTCTCTCCTCTCTCTCTCTCTCTCTCTCCTCTCTCTCTCTCTCTCTCTCTCTCCTCTCTCTCTCTCTTCCTCTCTCTCTCTCTCTCTCCTATATATATATATAAAATATATATATATATATATATATATATATATTGCAAGAGTCTCCGTTATTTCCACGCTATTTCACTTTTAAAAACAGTTTTTTTAATGCAGTTACAAACTTATTCATTTGAGTATTTTTTTCTTTTTTATGGAGGCAGATATTATAATGGAAATGTTAAGGTATTTTTGTATGTATGTATGTACATAAAACCCTTATAACTGGGCACGATAGGGGCTCTGGCCCTTTCCGAGTTATTCAATGTGCCGAATTATGCAATGCCCTCCTCTGAAAAAAAAAAAAAAAAAAAAATGTAAAAAACAGTACTGTAAAAGCATAAAACTACACTTACCAGTGAATGGGTAGCAGCAGGCATATACTCGTAATCCAAGAGAGGGGCCTTGTTGTAACATTAGAAGATTGGGGGCTCAGCGCATTTAACACTGGGATACGCTAAATATTATATCTGACCTGGGAAGTTCCCGGGCTTTAGTTCGGTCGAACAAAAAAGGCCTTGGGCCCAACAACATTA
>JACEEZ010024244.1:0-25000 GCA_016584305.1 Chionoecetes opilio
ATTTGCATTAGTTCCAATGGAGGGGTGTAGAACAAAGTAACAAAAGGCTTAGAAAAGAACTTCAGCCAGGCCAATCAGTGGTTGGTCGACTTGGGAGTGTGGCAAGGATGAGGGCAAGCAAGTATGATGTGTTGAGGGAAGTGTGGAAAAGTGTGGCTGTCCCAAGCATTATGTACGGTATGGAGGTGATTGCATGGAATGAGAGTGAAATAGAGATATTGGAAGTGGGACAAAATAAAGTAGCAAGAATGGCACTGAATGCACCCAGATATGCAGCGACTGAAGGTTTAAGAGGTGACATGGGATGGAGTACATTTAGGGAGAGACATTCGAAAGCAACACTCAGGTATAAGATCAGACTGGAACGAATGGAGGACACAAAGATTGGCACGAAAAGTTTATTTGTGGAGTGAATGTAGTAGTAAATGGGGGAAGCGATGCCAAAAAATGGTAGAAAGAAGTGGATTGCGATTTTGGTGGATGTATCAACTGATAAATGAAAGACCGAATGTAATTGAATGGAAGATGTTGAATGGTGATGAAGAAGGCCTGAGTGGGATGTGAGAAAGTGGAAAACTGAGATCGATAGAGTAGTGAAGTATGTGGGGCTGAGTAAGTGGAAAAAATGAGATGGAGCAAAAGAAAACACTAGAATGGTATAAGGAGAAAGAGGCACCAGCGTATGAAAGTGGTATGATGGAACCCGGGGTGGCGACCTTCTCTTCCAAGCCAGAACACAAGTGCTTAGATGTAAATGCAAGGAACTACAGATGGTTTCGAGTCAGGCAGCAAAAGGTTGCCAGATGTGTGACATGGGTGAGGATGAAACAGTGGAACATGTGATACTAGAATGTGAGAAGTATAGCGGGGAGAGAATGGAAATGATGCGGGTGGTTTTGACTGAAATGGGAGGTGACATGAACGAGGTGGTTGAAAGGACAGGAAGAGAATGGATGTTATTACTGCTGGGACTGTGTGGTGAGACAAGTGGACGGATGATTGAGACAGTGAAAGAGTTTTTGGAAAGAATGTGGTATATGAGAAATAGACAATAGACTCTACAGCCCTAAAACAAGAACAAGAACAAGACTACAGGAGCAGCCGGCTTAAAGGCCACTGGCCTATGAAGAAAAGGCCACCTGTAACATCAAGATCAAGATCAAGATCAAGGGTCTTTTTTTTACTTAAAACATTTTCTGTTATGGTGCCCAGCCTACAGTAATGCAAGAAAGAAAAGTGTGAGGCTACAACAACCTTACTTAGAGGAGGAAGAAGATATAGTGGGGGAGTATTTGTTCGGAGAGGGGAATGTGGAAGAAGCAAAAAGAACAATCAACAGTTTTTGGATGACCAGAGAAAATAAGAAGAAAGAAAAAGAAAGAAACTAATAAGATAGAATAAGAGAAGAAAACTAAGTAAAGACCCAGACAGCAAGAAGAAACACGTCAGGGAGTGCCGTTGAAAAAGGCCTGACTCCCGACCAACAACTGAACTGAACTGAACTGTCTGTGCATCATCGAACCTTCCAAGTCATTTATTTACGGTGATACACAGGCAACAGGTGTATTGCGAGGCCGTACAGGTGTGTAGTGACAGGTGTGGTGTATGTGGTAAAGTGAGAGAGGCTAAGAGTGAGGTGTTAGCCCCTAGTGTGTCTGAACTAAAGAGTGAACGTGCAGTTCTCGTCCACTATAACGGCGTCAGCCCCGTACCGCCGCGGCCATGGGTACGGCGCAGGCCACAGTGGTCCATAAAAGCTACTCTCGGGCACGCGGGTCTCGAACCTAGGATCAGCGCATCAAGGTATACCCTGGGTATGTCTGTGTAGTATTCAGCGGGAGACACTTAGCGAAAACACGTCAAAATATTTAATTTACCGGCATCAAACTATGATGTCATATTTCAGGGAGAATATTACGCTGAAAGGCTAATATGGCGGCAATGTATTATCGGTTAATATGGAGGAGAGTTTCACGTACGCTACAGACCTTACTACTCACGAATTCAATTTTTTTTTTGGCTCAGTATACCACCACTACTCTACTTGCGCTCAATAAAAAAATAAAAAATAATAATAATATTTTGTGGTTAAGGTTACGTTAGGTTTCTTTAAAACCTGTAAGGTTAGGTTAGGTTGGGTTAGGTTAGGTTAGGTTAGGCTAGGCTAGGCTGGGTTAGGTTAGGTTAGGTTAGGTTAGGTTAGGTTAGGTTAGGTTAGGTTAAAACAAGGTTAGGTTAGGTTGCAATTTTTTTCATTTTTTTTTTTTTTTTTTTTTGGTTTGCGCAAAATAAAACTAGCACCATTAGAACAAGCACCTATTGTAGGCCAAGAAAAAGTAGTTGGTGTCTCTGAAAACGAACGTGAAACTCTCCTCCATAATTACCGTATTATCGTCCACCCAATAATTATCACTAATAATAACTCTTAGTATCACTAATATGCCATAAATAAGGTATTTAAGGGTAAATTTCACCTTAGTTCCCATTAAATAAGTACATATCTTGGGTAAACAACTAACATGGCGGCCCAGCGCCCAGCTGGTTCCTGTACGCTGATTGGCTGGGAGATGTAGCCAGGCCTCTGATTCGCTGTCAATGTAGCGAGGCCTCTGATTGGCTCCTGGGCTCGCCGCCATTTTACGAGGTGCCAATTACGAATTTCAAAACGAATATCTACTTTTTTATTCGTGGAATGATATTGGATTGAATGGCATTGTTGAAAAGCCCAGCTTCTCGTATGACTCCATAATACGTGTCCGTGTTTTAAGGCCTTCGTAAAAGAAATATGATTTAATCTTTTAGTAACACCGTACATATTAGCGATATTTTGTTGATAATTCTTTTTTTCCACTAAATATAGGGGGGTTTTTGTGTGTTTTGATATATTTCGATAATTCCGCATCGTTTTATGCATTAATCACGCGCCTGGTGGCTTTATTTTGTTTATTTAATTTAGGGGGGTTATGTTTACATTTTAACGCCAACCTTGTTCCTCCTTCTAAATGAGTGGTTAGGTTATTTGTGTGTGATTAGCTATGCCTACAGGCGCAGTGTGTTTGTGTGTGTTTATGTGACGTGTTTTTCACGTGTTTTCTCAAGGAATACATCTGACTCAGTGGTGTAATGGTTCAAATTATCGAAAAAACAAAACATGTATTACTCCGTGGTTTCAACACTAAACGAGGATCTGTTACTGTTTATAGGATACACACAACATATACTATTAGCTCATCTTTTATCACGATTTATAGGGGCTTTGTTCAAAAGTAGATTTTTGTTGTGGTGAATTTAGTTTTTTTTCTCGAGTTGGATGTCAAGATCAAGAGGAGCTCTGATCCCTCTTGATGACGTCACAGCGGCCATATTGGAAATTTATTCTTATTCTTATATTCAAACCTCAATTTACGGCTTCCCGTGCAATATTCAAGGCTATGTAAGAGGTAAGACAGTGTGTTGGGCTGTATTGCATGATATTACCCATTGACAAAGACAATATATGCACGATAAATATGTAAAACCTGGGTATTTCTGGCTTCACTTATCTTATTTCTCGTATTTTCTTATGCTTTTTACTTCAATTTACGGGTTCCCTTGCGATATTCAAGGCTATGTAAGGGGTACGAAAGGGCGTGGGACTGTATTGCATGATATAACACCCAAGCAGAGGCAATATATGCACGCTAAATGGGTAAAAGTTGGGTGTTTCTGGGCTCTAAATTTACCGCTATTATAAAAATAAGCCTTTTATTTATATTCTAAAATATTTTGATGTGTTTGTGTCCTCACTAATAACTTCTTGGTCTAAATCACCTTGTTTTTCATAAGGGGGTGAGGCGTAGTGCAAAAAACAAGGGGGGAAGGGGGACTAAAGAGAGTATGGAAGTATTATTAATATTGTACCATATAAACTATGCTCTATTGTCGAGAGATGCTTGGTATGGGAAAGGAGCCTGCATGGGAACTCGCGCGTGGTGACCCCCGGGAGTGGCGTCGTAGGGTGGGCGAGGCGACGCGCCCCCGGCGTATGCCCCAATGATTGATTGATTGATATAAACTATGGTAGAATGAAGTAGTAGACTACGTACCGTAGATAACACTTTAGTAGCCACCTGCCTTAATGTCGCCAGACGCCATATATTACGAATTATAGCATCACTACTGATTTTCATGTGCCACTGAAGATGATACACAGTAGTTTATATCATGACTGTATAATATACCCTGTTCCAGTGTTGTTTTATGCTTTGTATCTGCAAGTATAGACAGTTTCAAATTTCGCTACTGGTTATTTTTTCGGGCGACGACGACGGCGGGAAGACACTCATTGCTGTATATCCTTTTCACTTTAATTTTGGTGGGCAATGATCTAGTAACTTTGCATTTTATATTAATCCTCTCAATAGCAAAATACCTTTAGGTTTTACTCTATGATAGACATATTGGAAGTTTCAACAGAGTTCGACGGTACCTTCGAAACTTCCATTTTCTACCATCGAAAGTGCATTCCGTCGAAACTATCTGTAATCAACAATGCAAAATGAAGGTAACATAGGATAAAGGACTGGAGTGTGACAGCTGTCTAGTATGTCATCACATCCACTGCGAAGGGGAGGAGGAAGACACTTACCGTAGATAACAATAAAGTCGCCAGGACTATTTTTTTTATTTACGTACGTCTGGTGGCGTTAATACTTACATTTCTACATTCATGATTTCAGGAAAGTTAGAAGGGGCTATCTGGAGAGTCTGTGTCATTTTGTGTCTTCGTCTGTGTCATATTATGGCTATAAATGAACAAATTACAAAAATATCACCCGAGTGGCGGCCTACACTAAGATCGCCAGCTAGTGTTTATGTTTAGAGTGTCCTCCCGCCGTCGTCGTCGCCCGAAGAAAAAAAAAACTAGTACGTAGTGAAATTTGAAAGTTTATACTACTTGCAGATACAAAGCATAAAACAACGCTGAAACAGGGTAGATTATACAGTCATGATATAAACTACTGTGTATCATCTTCAGTGGCACATACAAATCAGTAGTGATGCTATCATTCGTAATATATGGCGCCTGGCCACATTAGTGCACTGTGGCGACTATAGTGTTATCTACGGTATGAGGTACTGAAGAGGAACAACAAGATCATTTGGCTATGCTCTGGGGGTGCAGTCAGTTCGTACAAAAGTTGTTTCGGACACCAGTAGATTCGTACACCAAAAAGTTGTTTCGTAGTCTATATGAAACCATAGTCGTTTCGTACACCCAGCTCAGAGTTTAATTTGACTACTAGAGTTACGATACGACACCAGGTATGTACGAAAACAACTTGTGTACGAAACTCCCTGTAACACTGCTGTGTATGCAACCCCAAGGTGAGGAAGAACCTCAAGGAGGTCCAGGAAGAAAATATAAAATAGGATAAAAAAGGAGCTCCATAACGCTAGGGAGACAAATGAATGGGGCTTCAGTGAAGGAGAGGAATGGAATGACAGATAATTGTATCTCTATTTAATTTAACATCTAATTTTATTTTATTTGATATAATTTTAGAGATAATTTAGATAATAATTTTTCATGTTTTTGATAAAAAAAAAAAACATTGTAAAATGAGCATTGGTAAAAATAATTTACAGCACGCCACTAATACTTATGAGTATTTGAATCAAGGACTAGAAATATACAACTTTTCCTGCCCAGAGAGAATTTTCTTGATTTATACATTTATCTAAATGCAACTGACGAATACCAGCAAAGAATATAAGAAACATTACCACAGTGTGTTGATGCCTGAGACACGACACTTTCTATCGACCAACATGTGGTCTTAATCCCTAGATCTCCCTCCCTTGTTAGCTACCAGTGCATTTGTACGTCTGGCATCGTATCTTGCACAGACAGTTTTTTAAGATTATCATATACCGTATTTTACGGCTTAAAAGTCACACTTTTCCCCCCCCAAAATACCCTGAAAAATACTCGTGCGTCTTCCAAGACGAATGTTGTAGTACTTCCTCAGTACTCAGTACCTCAGTACTTCCCTGTTACAAGTATTTTGAAAACCATAAGACATTCAAATCAACTAATCTGTCCTCACGCTGTGATGTTTACATAGCAGCTTACACAGCCTCTGAGGCTGGGCAGATTGGCGCTGCCAACAGTGCCATCTATCGTCTGGTAGTGTTGATGTATCATTTACCACCAGGCTGTCACATATATCAAAAGCTCTTTTCAGTCCTGGAAATTATCACCCATGTCAAATTCATCAAACAATATACTAATACTATCGCATACAAGCTAAAAGTTGTACGCCAAAGAATATGGGAATAGAGAAACAGAGACGCTTCGGACCACCGCCCGAGAAAATCGGTAGATTTTTCTACCGCCTACTGGTAGAAAATCTGTATTTTTTATATTTTTTTCTTATAAATTTCTTTCCAAAATCAGGGTGCGTCTTCCAAGATGCAGCGTCTTATAAGCCGTAAAATACGGTACATATGATATGGCAGAAGGATCCACAACTTTCTTGTAGTCATACTCTACCTGAATAACAAAAATAGTATACCTTACTATTTTTTACGTTATTAATTATAATAATTATCCAGTAGGAGAAGTTCGTATATTGAGGGTATTGCATTATATATGCTAGAAATGTGATTAATATGGAGACTGAAGTACAGTACTGTATATTATGTGATATTGTTATGGATTATTTATGATAATATAGAAGTAGCTTCATGACTGAGAGGGGTTGTTATATGGAGAAATTTATTAAGAAAGAATGAATAGTCAGTAGTCACCCATGGTGCCTGCACTAGATAATGGAAAAAATGTGAAAATACTAGTACATACGTACATACATGGTAACTCGGCTGTCTGAGGATCAGCTATCTGTCAATAGGGAGTGTTGGTTGAAACTGTTTATTTACCTTCTTTTGTAAATCTACGCTTTACCAGTTTGCATCCGTCACTTCTTGTTCTTCCCTGATTACTGGCTGCAAGAACTTGACAAATTTCTAAAAACACGCTTCTTTAGATATTTTCACACGAAAAAACACTTTCTCCATTTGACAAAGCATCAAATAATAACCCAACGGTCCTACCTAACCCTCACCCTAACCTAACCCTGAATCTCATAACCTAACCTAAGAAAAAATAATTGTTTGCCCAATATTTCATTGTTACTGTCACACTCTTTTTGACCTATAGAAACAGTAGAAAGGTGAAAAATACTTTAATCCAGACCCAGTCATGTTATACATATTAGCCCAAAACTGTACTGCATAGTCTAGGTGAGGTCTGACTAGAGCCAATTAAAGCTTTAGAATAACCTCAGCACTTCTATTTTTAACACTCCTGGCAATGAATCCTTAAACCCTATTAGCTCAATTTCTAGCCTCAATACATTGTTTCCTAGGATGGAGGTTTGAGCTTACCCGCACACCCTCACCTGATTTTTCAAGTGATACATTGCTTATAGTGTACCTATTATGAAGATTTTCTCTACCAACATTAGTTACACTACACTTGTCAATATTGAATTCCATCTGCCACCTGAGTATCCACTCGCTTAACTTAACTAAGTCTCCCTGCAAGCCGGTTACATCAGACTGCACATGTGATCTAATAATCCTACCTATTTTAGAATCATCAGCAAACTTACTGATATTACTATAATACATAGTGCTACACAATAAATTCAGTTGTTATTATCATTATAAGTATTCATCTTGTTGAATTAATCTAGTTGTATTTTACAGGGCCTGAGCTGCACTCGTATGGCCCCGTCTCCATATCAACATTCTTATCATTCATCCTTAGTGTTGGCCGAAGCCATCACCCCGGGAGGGGGGTCACAACCCCCCCGGCTAACACCCGGTACCCATTCACTGCTGGGTGGACAGGGGCTCAAGTTTTAAGGAAACAGCCCATCTGTCTCCGCTCCGCCCGGGGATCGAACCCGGGACTTCTCGGTTGTGAACCGAGCGTGCTACCTCTACGTCTACACTACGGAGTAAGTGTGTCAGACGTAGTGTGATATACCTTTTTAAGACGAAATATGGTATGTTTGTGCTCTGGTGAAGAGTTTTATTCATTTAACAAAGCAGTAGAGATGGCAAACCTTGTCATGTACCTGAAACTCTTTGCCTCCTGAAATTCTCGTCGCAGTCGGTGATCCAATTTTTCACGATGACTAGTGTTTCTATTTTCGGTAAAGATTTACAAGACTAACCAACCAATATCTCTAAACTAAGCAATCCAGTTGTATTCTGACCTTAGAAATGGGTTCAGGGCACCTCCAACCCTCTTGGAAATTCACAAAATATATGGAGATATGTTTAAATTTTCCAGAACAAATTGGAAAAGTTAGGCCAAGAGGTCGCCTTTGGCGCCTCCTTCCTACCCACCGTCCCCACCCGTTAAGTTTCTTAGGCTCTTTCCACTGAGATAGGAGGTTAGATGTTGGGTTAGGGTAAGGTTAGGTTAGGTTAGGTTTAGTTAGAAATGCATGCTTCACCACCACCATGATTGTAGGATAGACAAGGTTTCATTGAGTTTGAAATTAGCTCCAATGGCGTGCGCTGACGGCAGTACTAGAGATACGGCAGCTGTATTGGTTCGTAGTAGCAGTGTTTTAATTTTATTTTTTAAAGTAGGAGCTGGAATGAAGAAAGTAGGAGGTGGAGATTGATTGAAAGCCGAGCGAAGCGAGGCGCTGCTTGATAGGCCGGGGTCCGGAGGCCGCCTAGGCCCCCGGAAGCCCACGCCTTGGAAGGTGTTAGAATATGCATTCTGGCTGTTTTTCAGGGTCAAACTCACTCCTTTCATACAATATTTATGGGCCATTTTCCGAGTGCCTGCTTTCATAAAAGAAACCTAGTCTGCATTTCTCTGAAATATCTGTGCATTTAAACAGATATTTCAGAAAAATGCAGAGTAAGTTTCTATTATTTAGAAATCACTAGGTAAATTAAAATGACCCATAAATAGTAACAGGCTTTAAGCCTGTTACTATATATGGGTCATTTTAATTGAGAAGGCATCATACACCTCTGAGCACTCACATTTCCTGCCTCAATATTTAATATTGAATTTTAATGCTGTTTGACTAGGCAGGGTATCAATAATTGCGGTAAATCTTTTCTACTAGATTCTTATAATCAGTTTTAACATGGTTTAAAGTGACTTCACTTTTCAAACACTTCACTTTCAATCCGTGTGCTCTGCACATACCACACTACCCAGAGGGTTTGTTTACAACGTGAAAAATACCATCGCGCACAGAAAATTCTCTGTAGTCGGAGATTAATATGGCATTCCTTTTTCAAGTCTCTTGAAAAAATAGTTTGATTTCAGTTATGTATTATTTTTTTTTTTTTTTTTTTGCCAGTAAACTTACAGAAAAACTTAACTTATTTGTTGCTTAAATCAGTTATCAGAAGAAAAAAATATATATTATTTTCCTTATGAATTTTAAGTTTATAAAAGAGAAAGAAAGTTATTAATAATGATTTGTAAGCATTTATATGTAGGGGTTCCCTGAGACACAAAAATTATTGCAAGGGTTCCACAAGGGTAAAAAGGTTGAGAAACGCTGATCTACAGTCTTTCCAATTTATCAAGTCACTTTAGATGTGGCCGCCTGAGGCGTATGACCGCTAGCTGTGTTGCCACTTCATCCCCACCACCTACTATAAACAATACTCCTATCTCACCCGCTCTCCCTCATAAAGGTCCTCTATTTCCCTTCACGTCTAAGAATGATTTATTTACATTGTAAATTATTTCCTTGGCTTGGCTGTGGAGAACACTTGAGTGAATTGTAGGGGAAGCTTCTATGGTATGACCTCGAATGAATGAATGACCTGGTCAAGCGCGGTGACCTGGTTACCCTACTTGAAAACGTCGCACAAGCAACGGTGCCACAACTTATAGGGATGTACACAAACTCATTGTTTTGTCTTCAAGAAACTAATCGTTCGTAGAATTATATGGTCTTATCATATAATCAAATGTACATAATAGTGGGAAGGTTTCAGTGGGAATTAATTAGCAACTCAATTGTGGGAACATCTAACTAGTTGGCAACCTGACACCCCCACGCTGTGACACACACATCACTCAGTACTGCTGACTGAACACACACACACACACACACACACACACACACACACACACACACACACACAGTGTTACCGTAATTATTTGGTAATTTTCCTCTAGCTAGTACATTTTTTTTCTTGGCTGGTAAACTTTTTAAATTAAGTTCTCGCCAGTGGCTGGTAAGACAAATTGTACACCTTCAGGCCTGCTAAGTCTAGTGAAATCTAGTAAACTTGCAAGTTTAAAAAATACTAAAGCTAGAATGATGTACTCATTTGGTATTAGTAATGGCAGTCGTCTATTCGTTGCTATGCTGCTTCTACAGTGAAGGTTTGTATCATCTATTTCTTATGACAATTCCGTCCCTTTTCTCTTGTGTCCCTTCCCAGGCGGGGCATTGGGTGTCAGAATCGTGCACTGACCCTGTGTAGAAGGAACCATGGCAGGAGCTTTCTGAAGATCCATGGAGGGTGTGGCGGGTAAGTTGTAAGAGGCCGAGTTTCTTAATGTGCCCAACAGTTGTTATGAAGTTTGAAGCAGTCAAATTTTAATGATTTTGATATTTTATTCACAGAATGTGATTGAAATCTAGATATTACCATGCAGTGACACTAATAGTTTTCAGGATAGATGAGCAATAACAAGGACAAAGTTAGGTAATATCTGTAGTAACTGGTGTGAAATAAAGTAAAGAGTGGAGGTGGTAGGTGTTTGTCACGAAAGAGTTGCATCTGCAGAAAGTCAAGGAATGAAAGTTGGAATTAACATACTTAATATCTATGCTGAGTAGAAAACTTAAGACTGAGAATAAGTTGCTACAAGATATGCAGTGCTTAGATCTGTGTTAGTAGTTTTTAATTAGTTTGTAGGATTTTTTGGTAAATAGCAAAATATATAGCAAACAATGTTGACCTCAATCATGACATTCTTTGCACTGCAGCACAGCAGCAGCATGGAGGTGAATCAATGTGAAGCTCAGAAGGACCTAGATTGCCTCAACCACAAACGCCACTTCTTGACAAAGCATTGCAAGGACAGAAATATGAAGCGACAACTAACAATGGACACAGTTTAGTATCCTTCCTCCTCGCATTCCAGGAGGGTTCCAAGGTTTGTTTTTAGGATTGAAATAAGGAATACAAGGTTGTGTGACTCCCTTTATTTTGTACTTACATTGCAAAGAAGTAAGAATCATAACATTCCCCTTAACACTCCACTTCAGTCCTTGGATCAGCCACATTGTAGTAGCTAGACCTCCACTTCAAGTCCTTGGATCAGGCACAATTGTAGTAGCTTAGCCCTCCACTAAGTCCTTGGATCAGCACAATTGTGTACTTGGACCGCCACTTCAAGTCCTGGATCAGGCACAATTGTAGTAGCTTGGACCTCCACTTCAAGCCCTTTGGATCAGGCACAATGTAGTAGCTTGGGACCTCACCAAGTCTTGTCAGCCACATTGTAGTAGCTTGGACCTCCACTTCAAGTCCTTTGATCAGCCACAATTGTAGTAGCTTGGACCTCCACTTAAAGTCCTTGGATCAGCCACAATTGTAGTAGCTTAGACCTCCACTTAAAGTCCTTTGATCAGCCACAATTGTAGTAGCTTGGACCTCCACTTCAAGTCCTTGGATCAGCCACAATTGTAGTAGCTTAGACCTCCACTTAGTCCTTTGATCAGCCACAACTGTAGTAGCTTAGACCTCCACTTAAAGTCCTTGGATCAGCCACAATTGTAGTAGTACTTGTTCAACTGTAGTAGCTTGGATAATAGTTTGAAAATAATCTGTAGGGACCCACCTGGAGCTAACTAGAATTCGTTTTCTTTTTCTGACTGCTGTCAGTTTGTCACATACACACAACCCTCAGCTATTGCACATCTGGCTATCACGGGAACCTCAACATCTGCACACCTTTGCCATAGCGCATATAATCACGGCTATCACTCGACAGAAGTAGGGGAAAATACTATAAAATTTGACATTCCCGGGCGGCATGTCATCATGCACACACATACGTTACTCACTCCGATCCGATGGTGTTTTGGGGTATAGCCTTATCAACGGCACCAATCAGTGTTGGCCGAAGCCATCACCCCGGGAGGCGGGGCACAAACCCCCGGCTAACACCCGATACCCATTCACTGCTGGGTGGATAGGGGCTCAGGTTTTAAGAAGACCGCCCGTCTGTCTTCGCTCCGTCCGGGGATCGAACCCGGGACTTCTCGGTTGTGGGCCGAGCGTGCTAACCCTTACACTACGGAGTTCCCTTACACTTACAATATCGCTGCCGGATATTCATTGGGCCGACGAGCGCTGTGATTGGCCACCATCCGTGCCTTCCTTTTGCCGTCACCAGTCTGTGCACATCTCCCACACCTTAAAATCTGTAGATGTTATGGCCTATTATGTTCTTTTATCTGATTTTGTTGTGCATCGATGCTTATCATTCAGTTATATTAGTGTTAAGTAGAAATTAGTAAGCAAAAAGTGACACAAGCAATTCACCTATACCAAAAGCAAATACCTACTCAAGTTCGGCACCCCGGCACCAATTAGAATTATCATTCCACAGTTCTTCAGTATGGCTATCGCATTTTCCAGCCATCACACACTCTAGCGACATGACCTAGGCGTGATAGCCGAGGGTTGGGTGCATATGATTTTGGTATAAAGTAGTGATGGGAGTGGTCGGTTTTTCACAACTGCAGTTGCGGTTGTGTTTGCGTTTGTCGAATTTTCTACAACCGCGGTTGCGGTTATCAGACTTATGACAACCGCGGTTGCGGTTATCAGACTTATGACAACCGCGGTTGCGGTTATCATTTACTAGGAAAAATGCGTAATTATTAACTGGAATATTACAATTTAGCCACACTTGGTACATAATATATACAAAATACCTTATGTTGAACACAAGTTTTGTAACACGCAAATAGCGGTAAATTATATGTACTGTACTGTCAATAATGAAGTGTATTCTAAACTTATATAGCCATTATGAAATAATTGGTCAAATTAATTAAAACTATATTATGCACAAAGTGTGTTACCATAAATGTATTTGGTAGGGGATAAATTACTATGGAAGTAAACTTTTTCCCCGGGTTCCTCGGCCAGCCTCACGGCCAGAGTCGCTTTGTTATTGTTCATCACTTGATCATGACGTCACGTGCATACTATCTACAGTGGAAGACAGGGAAGTTGGCAGTGTCGTACATCCGTCACGCTCCTTGACAAATTTTGTTTAATTCCCTCCCAGCGCTTCATAAAGGGAATGATTAAAAACAAAGTGTCTGGCAACTCACTCACGGCCTTGACTTCCTGCTTGCTGTTATTCAACTCGTTAGTCATTAATGGTCAGTGACCAGGACATATTGCTTCTTATCGTCACTCCCGGTTCGATTTCCCAAAACGTCAACAAAACTTTTCGTGAAAGTCTCAGTTGGATATGGGGCCTAAGGCACAATTGACTGCAGACCAGATCACCCGTATTCACACCTTGTATAAGATCAGTTTTTGGGCAAAACAAATTGTGAGGAAGACTGGATTAGCTCAACGAACGGTTGAGCGGTGGCCTAAGAAATCGCGAGAATCGCTAAATGATGAAAGTCTAACGCACTTGCCTTGTCCAATAGGCAAGAAAAAAGTTTCAAAAAATACTTGAATATTATCAGAAGAGAGTTATTGAAATCTCCTATCAAAACAGCAAGAAAATATAATGTCAACAAACCCACAGTTACGGGGTACAGTGTATGTAAGAAATGTGTTCTTTCTTAGTATCGCGGGTAAACATGCCAGCGGTCGCAGTACACCGCCAACTTCCCTGTCTAACGCTGTATACTAAGCTTTTACAACCGCAACCGCACTTATGGAACTGCGGTTGAGGTTGTGAAGACTTTTAGAAATGCGGTTGCGAATTTTTGTGCAGTTGTAGTGTGGTTGCGAATTTTTGTGCGGTTGTAGTGCGGTTGCGGTTATTCGATACAACACTAGTATAAAGTGAACTCTTTCTAATTCGAACCCATATAATTAGAACTTCGGATAATTCAACCTGTTTCAATTTCCATTAGGGGACCATTCTGCTGGGCATGCCTGTGAATGTTGTCCACACGGCAGAGATGAATGGGCGGGTGTGCCCGACGATGCCGGTTGGTTGTCGTTTGCGGTACGATAAACATGGTGCCCAGTACTATTGTGAAGAAAGTATTGTGTAACATAATTATTGCTGTGTGTATAAAGTACCTGATGTGAACCATGTTACAACAAAGTTGATAAGTGGGAGGCAATTATTACAACTAAGGCTTCTTTCACACGATACGGTTTGGTATCGTGGCACAGGAGCAGTGTGTCAGGGCAGCGTGTGGCTCTGTGTCCTGACTATTACCACTGTTGCAGGTGCTGAGGTCACAGTTCAAGCCGGCTGCTCTGCCTGGCACTGACTCGGCTCGCTCCAGCGTCCCTGAGGATTCCCACAGGACCGGCTGTCACGTGTGCTGGCGAGAATATTGCTGCGGTGGAGGCTGTGGGGCCGGGCAGCAGCATGAGTGGCCAGGAACAGCAGGTTCAGTCTGCCTCAGGTGTGGGGAGGCACAGGTGTGATGGCAAGAATCACCTGGAGGCAGGCAGCTCAGACAACAAAGCAGACAGTGAGCTGAAGTGCCAACAGTGTGACAAAACATTAAAATATAAGAGTAAGCTTGAGACTCATTTACGTAGCGCCAGGCAGCAGCATGAGTGACCGGGAGCAGCAGGTTCAGTCTGCCTCAGGTGTGGGGAGGCACAGGTGTGATGGCAAGAATCACCTGGTGGCAGGCAGCTCAGACAACAAAGCAGACAGTGAGCTGAAGTGCCAACAGTGTGACAAAACATTCAAATATAAGAGTAAGCTTGAGACTCATTTACTGATGCACAGTGGTGTTAAGAATTATGAATGTCTGAAGTGTGGGAAAAGATTTCCTAGAAAGAATGACCTCACCAAACACATCCTGACACACAGTGGTGTTAAGAATTATAAATGTCTGGAGTGTGGGAAAAGATTTACTACAAAGAATGAACTTACCAAACACACCCTGAGACACAGTGGTGTTAAGAATTATGAATGTCTAGAGTGTGGGAAAAGATTTACTACAAAGAGTGACCTCGCCACACACACCCTGAGACACAGTGGTGTTAAGAATTATGAATGTCTAGAGTGTGGGAAAAGATTTACTACAAAGAGTGACCTCGCCACACACACCCGGATTCACAGTGGTGTTAAAAATTATGAATGTCTAGAGTGTGGGAAAAGATTTACTGACTGTTCTAACCTCACCACACACACCCTGACACACATTGGTGTTAAAAACTATGAATGTCTAGAGTGTGGGAAAAGCTTTACTGCAAAGGATAACCTCACCACACACACCCTGACACACAGTGGTATTAAAAATTATGAATGTCTGGAGTGTGGGAAAAGATTTACTAGAAAGAGTGGCCTCACCACACACACCCTGACACACAGTGGTATTAAAAATTATGAATGTCTGAAGTGTGGGAAAAGATTTACTAGAAAGAGTGACCTCACCACACACACCCTGACACACAGTGGTATTAAAAATTATGAATGTCTAGAGTGTGGGAAAAGATTTCAAAGCAGGTCTAACCTCAACACACACACCCTGATACACAATGGTATCAAAAATTATGAATGTCTAGAGTGTGGGAAAAAGTTTTATACCAATTCTGATCTGAACAAACACACCTTTAGGCACACTGGCTTGCGGGAGTTCAAGTGTGATATTTGTAGCAAGTGTTTCAAGACAAAGAGGGATATTGCCCAGCACATGAAGATCCACTTTTGAGGTAGTGTGTTGTGTGGACAAGTGTGGTTGTCCCCGTGCCTATGGGAGTGTGTCCTGTGCAGGAATGGGTAGTGGTGGTGGTGGTGGGCAGTGTGTTACATGTGTGGTGGCAGCCGTGCCCTTGTGTTCTGTGAGGAAGTAATGGCCCCAGCAGTTGTTGGAGTGGCAGTAAATCCCCCACCCAACAATTCCTATCTCCCACTGGCCCCCAAGATTGTTGGCTTATACAAAGCAGCATGAGTGACCGGGAGCAGCAGGTTCAGTCTGCCTCAGGTGTGGGGAGGCACAGGTGTGATGGCAAGAATCACCTGGAGGCAGACAGCTCAGGCCATAAAGCAGACAGTGAGCTGAAATGCCAACAGTGTGACAAAACATTCAAATGCAAGAGTAAGCTTGAAACTCATTTACTGATACACAGTGGTGTTAAGAATTATGAATGTCTAGAGTGTGGGAAAAGATTTACTACAAAGAGTGACCTCGCCAAACACACCCCGAGACACAGTGGTGTTAAGAATTATGAATGTCTAGAGTGTGGGAAAAGATTTACTACAAAGAGTGACCTCGCCAAACACAACAGGATTCACAGTGGTGTTAAAAATTATGAATGTCTAGAGTGTGGGAAAAGATTTACTGGCAGTTCTAACCTCATCACACACACCCTGACACACATTGGTGTTAAAAACTATGAATGTCTGGAGTGTGGAAAAAGCTTTACTACAAAGGGTAACCTCACCATACACACCCTGACACACAGTGTTGTTAAAAATTATGAATGTCTAGTGTGTGGGAAAAGGTTTTATACCCGTTCTAATCTCACCAAACACACCCTGACACACAGTGGTGTTAAGAATCATGAATGTCTGAAGTGTGGGAAAAGATTTACTATAAAGAGTGAACTCACCAAACACAACCTGAGACACATTGGTGTTAAAAATTATGAATGTCTGGAGTGTGTGAAAAAATTTACTACAAAGAGTGACCTCGCTAAACACACCCTGAGACACAGTGGTAAGAATTATGAATGTCTGCAGTGTGGGAAAACGTTTTATACCAATTCTGATCTCAACAAACACACCTTTAGGCACACTGGCTTGCGGGAGTTCAAGTGTGATATTTGTAGCAAGTGTTTCAAGACAAAGAGGGATATTGCCCAGCACATGAAGATCCACTTTTGAGGTGGTGTGTTGTGTGGGAAGTGTGGTTGTACCCGTGCCTGTGGGAGTGTGTCCTGTGTAGGAATGGGTAGTGGTGGTGGTGGTGGTGGTGGGCAGTGTTACATGTGTGGTGGCAGCCGTCCCCTTGTGTTCTGTGAGGAAGTAATGGCCCCAGCAGTTGTTGGAGTGGCAGTAAATCCCCCACCCAACAATTCCTATCTCCCACTGGCCCCCAAGATTGTTGGCTTATACAAACTACCACATATGTATAGGTCTCATGGCCTCTTGTAGCTTTCTTATTTTACGGTCTGGGACCATGAACTTCAGTCGACTGAATATTCTTATGGAGACCTTCACACGTCACGGCCCGGCGCCGTATGCACGCGGGGCGCCGCACTGGATCCGTCCAGGGGGTTGCCAGTCAACTGAGCTTCTAACAGTTGTGTTCACACTACCCGGCAGTCTACCGCGTATACACGTCTGACACCGAGCAGAGGTATAAGAACCCGAGGGGAAAGTTTACTTTCCAGAGTAATTTGCCCCCTACCAAATACATTTATCAGTATAAATAAATGATATACTGTTATCTTTGGAAATGTTTGTTCCATAAGATTATAACATAAAACACATTAAATAACATCAACAGGAAATTCAGTAAATTTTTTCCGTTTATGCATATTTCTTCATAGTCTCATAATGGCATTTATTTAATGTGTTTTACTGTTTTATGTGTGTGATGTGTATAAACATATTTGGTAGGAGGCAAATTACTCTGGAAAGTAAACTTTTCCCCCGGGTTCTTCCCAGCCCCTGCTGTTGATGGGCACACACTGGTGATCTGCTGAGAGGCATCACAGGAGGCATCACAGGAGAGAATGGTGAGCCTCCGGCGCCAGACTGTAAAAAGTCACGGGGCCAAACTGTATCATGGTGAAAGTCTAAGAGTACTGTAAAGACTCAACACAACGGAAGACAGGGATGTGCAATACAGTGTTCCTATTAGAGCCTAAGAGGACTCTGTAAAGACTCAACACAAGGGAAGACAAGGATGTGCAATACAGATTCCCTATTAGAGCAACAGATTGTAATGCACTGGCCGAGGAAGTGGTGTGTGCAGTCAATAGACAAACTTTGATTGTTTTACATATTTGGTGTTAAAAGACTGGACATATCTTATGCCTAATATGTAAAACAATCAAAGTTTATGTATATTGACTGCACACACCACTTCCTCTGGCAGTGCATTACAATGATCTATTGCTCTAATAGGGAAACTACCATTGCACATTCTTGACAAGTTTTCCTTCTCGTTGTTTTTAGTGTCCTCGTAGCATTAAATTATCTTGTAATGAGTGCTGTACATAAACCTTTTTTTTTTCTTTTCTGTTTACTTCAAAGTCTTGTATAAATACGTAATTATATAAATCTTACTTCAAAAATGCTGGATGAAAAAAAAAAAAAAAATAATAATAAATGATGTTACGTTGTGGAGCCCCTTAACTTAAAACTTATGCAGCTTGTATACGAGCACCCAAGTCTAACGGGTAAGTTGTATTGTGGTTCTAAATGGACAGATCTTCGTTGAAAGTCTTCACTTGGCAGCAAGATCATGACTACTTAATCTTGATATTCTTCACCAGCGGCACTTGGGTCCAGGCAGCAGCTAAACCATCTGAAATATAATAAATATATCAATAGAATTCTTCAAATCTTTGGTCCACAATTTTATTGAATTACATAAGAAAATAAGGAAGCTACAAGACTGACAAGTTTTACATTATTGTAACTTTTAACCACCCATTTATTTTTGCATTGGTACGTGTCACATGCCATCAGAATCAGAAAAGTGCTGATTCTGAGAAAGTGAAAGAAAATTCAATACAAACAAAATTACAGGAACAATAGGGAGTTGAAGAAGAAAAAAAAGTCTGAAAATGTTCATGCACCTTTTTATTTTGGTCCCATGATCTTATTCCCGATATAGCTTTCTGTAATTAATATATATTCACTATATGGAGTAATGTCTCGTGAAGATGATGGTAGGTTCAGTTTTCCTAAATATTATCTGGTAGTTTGACAATACCGTGTAAGAGCAATAATGTGGTGTGGGCACCCCGTGTGAGCACCCTCTGTGGCCGCAAGCATGACTTCGAGCCACTTTGTCGCCTTTGATCTGCTGTCACTAAGACCACGTTGACATATTGTACTCTTACACGGTATTGTCAAACTACCAAATAATATTCAGGAAAACTGAACCTACCATCATTTCACGAGACATTACTCCATACCATGACTATATATTAATTACAGTGAGCCATACCGGGAATAAGATCATGGGACCTAAATAAAATGGTGCATGAACATTCTCTTTTTTTTTAATTTTTTTTGTATTGAATTGTCTTTCACTTTCTCAATCAGCACACTTTCTGATTCTGATGGCTATGTGACACGACCCAATGCAACAATAAATGGGTGGTCAAAAGTTACAATATTGTAAAACTTGTCCGTCTAGTAGTGGATCGCCGCGTCGGGGGAAGTGTTGGGACTGAGCTACTGTGAGTGTCCTTACCAAACTGAATAGAGTATACTGCTTCGGAATGATTTCAAACATTAACTAGTCAGAACTGGAACCATGCCGAGTGATACAAATTAATAGAAAGTAAACTCTGGCCTCCACGCCTGCAGTGTTGATGAATGAGAATGCCATGATGTATTCACCATGTCAAGGGATCTGCACTTGTAATTCTTACTATAAACATGAAACTATAGAAAGGAATAAAAGCATTTATAATCAATATATAAGTTTCCTTAACCCTAGTGTTAGATGTATCATGAAGTCTGAGAAGGCAAACATTTGAAGATAAGAACCACATGGAAGCCAGACTTTTGTCACGTTTGATTAATTCAAGACAAAATGGTATATATTTTTCTCATCATATTTTTAGGAAGATAATGGGAGAATAGAAATACAACAAGACATGTCCTTGTCTTCAGCCAAGATGGACACAGTATGGGTTAAAGGAGAGATTGGTGAATACTTCAAAATAATAGGTGTCTGGTAAGGTTGTGTAGTGTCACTAACATGTATAAGATCAGTTTTGCTGTATGGTTCCGAGACATGGGCTTTGACGAAGAAGTTGAAGGATGTTGGTTGGTTGTGATCGAAGAATGTTGAGCTATATGACTGGGATCACATGGAGAGATGAAGTGTCTAGTGAAGAGGTGGCAAGAAAATGTGGATTGAAGGAGCCTGAGTACAGTGCTGGGAGTAAGGCGATTGAGGTGGTTTGGGCACGTGAAGAGGAGAGAAGGTGGTGAGGCATTGGGAAGAGCTGTAGAGTGGAAGTTCCAGGTCGTCGTCCACCGGGCAGGCCAAGGAAGACATGGAGGCAGTGTGTTGAAGAGGATCTGGCAACATTGGCCATTGAAGAAGTTGAGGCAACGGATAGAGATAGTTGGAAGCGTATCATCGACCGTTTAACCTCATAAAATATTATGGGAAGAATTGATGTTAAACAGAAAGAAGAAAAAAGAAGTAGTGTCACTGTAGCTGCTCCATTTTTAACAGATACAGGTGTCCAAAGACATTAAAGCAAAAGTCAGGAATGTTGGTATACAGGTGAATACTATAGATATGACAATGGTGGCTCAATAGCTACATGCACTATTTGCAGCCACCAACAGAGGGAGTGCAAAATTCATCAAAATTTGTGAATGATGATGATGAGATGAATAATGATGAATATTTGATGTAGTGATGTGTTAACAGCGTATCCTGTTCTCGGCCTACTACGGCACGGCTGAGCGGCTTTTTTGTGCTTAGTCTGCACTCAAGAGTATAGTTCTCTATGGTAGTGTTTACGATCAGGCAGCGTGAAGTAATTGAGTTTTCAGGATGATTCACATAGAATATGAAATGAGAGTCAGAAGGAATGTTAAATACTTAAAACAGTATGAAATGATAATGAAAACGATAACAGATAATGAATGAGAAGAATTAATTCAAATATCTTGGCTCCATCTTGTGCATGGAAGGAAAGACAGGAGACAGACCGCTCGCTACAAGGACGTACAGTAGGACCACCATGATACCAGTATGTAGGCTTCACAGAGCCGCCTTACATAAAAAAAATTCTCTTACATCAATGAGATTAATAGATGGGTTGAATGGGGATGTGTTCCTGAGAACAGAATACTGATTCATGACTTAATTCTTCAATATGTACTACATATAACCAATAATATATAGATAATACTTACCTAATCAATAATCTAAAGGTCACAAATGTACAAAATTCATAGTAAACAGGAAACTACCGTTACAAATACTCATATTGTTGAACAAGTAGTGCTGGTGCAATAAATATGAGACTGCAAATCAATAATTGTCTTGTAGCTTGTTTAGCAAATGCTCGTATAACGTTATTATACTGTGTGTGATCTTTGGGTTGCATGGCGAGAGAAAGAACAGTGAGTATGGAGGTAAAGAAGGCATTCAGAGATAGCATAATAGTTCCACCTGTAACTTGTACAAGTGAGACCTTCAAGTTACTGAAGGCTGTAGTGTGCATAGAATGGATGGTTAGAGTAATGAAAATGAATATGGAAGATTTAGTTTGACTATTAAGGAGAGGAACGAACTGTGTAGTGGTGGCACAGAGATTATTTGGACATCTTTAGAGAATAGTTACGAGTGAGATGACAAGAAGGATATACAAGAGTAGAACATATGCAGGGAGTGTGAGAGGACGACCCCCTGTTGTAGAGGAAGATGGAGTTTTGGATTGCGTTGAGGGAGAGGATGCTACAGTGAGGGGAGAGGATGCTACAGTGAGGGGAGAGGATGCTACAGTGAGGGGAGAGGATGCTACAGTGAGGGGAGAGGATGCTACAGTGAGGGGAGAGGATGCTACAGTGAGGGGATGGGATGCTACAGTGAGGGGATGGGATGCTACAGTGAGGGGAGGGGATGCTACAGTGAGGGGAGAGGATTCTACAGTGAGGGGAGAGGATGCTGCAGTGAGGGGAGAGGATGTATACAGTGAGGGGAGAGGATGCTACAGTGAGGGGAGAGGATGCTACAGTGAGGGATGGGATGCTACAGTGAGGGATGGGATGCTACAGTGAGGGATGGGATGCTACAGTGAGGGGAGAGGATGCTACAGTGAGGGGAGAGGATGCTACAGTGAGGGGAGAGGATGCTACAGTGAGGGAGAGGATGCTACAGTGAGGGATGGGATGCTACAGTGAGGGGATGGGATGCTACAGTGAGGGGAGGGATGCTACAGTGAGGGTAGAGGATACTACAGTGAGGGGAGAGGATGCTACAGTGAGGGGAGAGGATGCTACAGTGAGGGAGAGGATGCTACAGTGAGGGATGGGATGCTACAGTGAGGGGATGGGTTGCTACAGTGAGGGGATGGGATGCTACAGTGAGGGGATGGGATGCTACAGTGAGGGGATGGGATGCTACAGTGAGGAGAGAGGATGCTACAGTGAGGGGAGAGGATGCTACAGTGAGGGGAGAGGATGCTACAGTGAGGGGATGGGATGCTACAGTGAGGGGATGGGATGCTACAGTGAGGGGAGAGGATGCTACAGTGAGGGGAGAGGATGCTACAGTGAGGGAGAGGATGCTACAGTGAGGGGATGGGAATGCTACAGTGAGGGGAGAGGATGCTACAGTGAGGGAGAGGATGCTACAGTGAGGGGATGGGATGCTACAGTGAGGGGATGGGATGCTACAGTGAGGGGATGGGATGCTACAGTGAGGGAGAGGATGCTACAGTGAGGGGATGGGATGCTACAGTGAGGGGATGGGATGCTACAGTGAGGGGAGAGGATGCTACAGTGAGGGGATGGGATGCTACAGTGAGGGGAGAGGATGCTACGTGAGGGGATGGGATGGTACCGTGAGGGGAGAGGATGCTACAGTGAGGGGAGAGGATGCTACAGTGTGGGGAGAGGATGCTACAGTGAGGGGAGAGGATGATACAGTGAGGGGAGAGGATGCTACAGTGAGGGGATGGGATGGTACCGTGAGTGGATAGGATGCTACAGTGAGGGGATGGGATGCTACAGTGAGGGGAGAGGATGCTACAGTGAGGGAAGAGGATGCTACAGTGAGGGGAGAGGATGATACAGTGAGGGGAGAGGATGCTACAGTGAGGGGAAGGGATGCTACAGTGAGGTGGAAGAGGATGCTACAGTGAGGGGAGAGGATGCTACAGTGAAGGGAGAGGATGCTACAGTGAGGGAGAGGATGCTACAGTGAGGCGATGGGATGCTACAGTGAGGGGATGGGATGCTACAGTGAGGGGAGAGGATGCTACAGTGAGGGGATGGGATGCTACAGTGAGGGGATAGGATGCTACAGTGAGGGAGAGGATGCTACAGTGGGGGAGAGGATGCTACAGTGAGGGGAGAGGATGCTACAGTGAGGGAGAGAGGATGCTACAGTGAGGGAGAGAGGATGCTACAGTGAGGGGATGGGATGCTACAGTGAGGGGAGAGGATGCTACAGTGAGGGGATGGGATGCTACAGTGAGGGGAGGGGATGCTACAGTGAGGGGAGAGGATGCTACAGTGAGGGGAGAGGATGCTACAGTGAGGGGATGGGATGCTACAGTGAGGGAGAGGATGCTACAGTGAGGGGAGAGGATGCTACAGTGAGGGGAGAGGATGCTACAGTGAGGGGATGGGATGCTACAGTGAGGGGATGGGATGCTACAGTGAGGGGAGAGGATGCTACAGTGAGGGGATGGGATGCTACAGTGAGGGAGAGGATGCTACAGTGAGGGGATGGATGCTACAGTGAGGGAGAGGATGCTACAGTGAGGGGAGAGGATGCTACAGTGAGGGGAGAGGATGCTACAGTGAGGGGAGAGGATGATACAGTGAGGGGAGAGGATGCTACAGTGAGGGGATGGGATGCTACAGTGAGGGAGAGGATGCTACAGTGAAGGGAGAGGATGCTACAGTGAGGGGATGGGATGCTACAGTGAGGGAGAGGATGCTACAGTGAGGCGATGGGATGCTACAGTGAGGGGATGGGATGCTACAGTGAGGGGAGAGGATGCTACAGTGAGGGGATGGGATGCTACAGTGAGGGGATAGGATGCTACAGTGAGGGGGGGGAGAGGATGCTACAGTGAGGGGAGAGGATGCTACAGTGAGGGGAGAGGATGCTACAGTGAGGGGAGAGGATGCTACAGTGAGGGGAGAGGATGCTACAGTGAGGGGATGGGATGCTACAGTGAGGGGAGGGATGCTACAGTGAGGGGATGGGATGCTACAGTGAGGGGATGGGATGCTACAGTGAGGGGAGAGGATGCTACATAGGGTGGTGTAGGAGGGAGAGGATGCTACAGTGAGGGGATGGGGTGCTACAGTGAGGGGAGAGGATGCTACAGTGAGGGGGAGAGGATGCTACAGTGAGGGGATGGGATGCTACAGTGAGGGGAGAGGATGCTACAGTGAGGGGAGAGGATGCTACAGTGAGGGAGATGGATGCTACAGTGAGGGGATGGGATGCTACAGTGAGGGGAGAGGATGCTACAGTGAGGGGATGGGATGCTACAGTGAGGGGATGGGATGCTACAGTGAGGGGAGAGGGTGCTACAGTGAGGGGAGGAGAGGATGCTACAGTGAGGGGAGAGGATGCTACAGTGAGGGGAGAGGATGCTACAGTGAGGGGATGGGATGCTACAGTGAGGGGATGGGATGCTACAGTGAGGGGATGGGATGCTACAGTGAGGGGAGAGGATGCTACAGTGAGGGAGAGGATGCTACAGTGAGGGGAGAGGATGCTACAGTGAGGGGAGAGGATGCTACAGTGAGGGGAGAGGATGCTACAGTGAGGGGATGGGATGCTACAGTGAGGGGATGGGATGCTACAGTGAGGGGATGGGA